>QYSG01018889.1:282226-510996 GCA_003988875.1 Lachnum nothofagi
TCTAAAAAGTCTTGGCAATTATTAATGGTTAATGACTAAAATTCATTAATTTATCATTAATTATTAATGAAGGCCTCATTAAGTTAATTAACGAACCCTACGCCATGCTTATGGCGGCCCTGCATTGCGTCGTCGTGAAATTCAGGGGGCGCAAAGAGTGTCCTGCCAAAATTGCATCGCCCCCTGCGAGTCGTTTTAGGTGAGAAGCCTGTCCATGCATATCTTTTTCTCATTGGCCGCTTAGCGCTATGAGGGGAAGGCCTGGCACAGGAACGAGTACAGTAGTAGGCGACGGCCTTAAACATTGCATTATCCTCGAAGCCAATTATTACCGGAAGAGAAAAGGAAAGCTTCGAGTGGAATCTTACGATTCAGCTCAGTAACATGGCCTTCACATTCTTTGACGTCGGATTATTGCAGACAGAAGACGCAGCTCGGTACGAAATTCAAATGTCCCTTGCCAAATGAAGCATCCAAAGGTTTTGATATTGAATGCCGCTTTTTGTGTCCACTATGAGGGCGGCTAATGCAACGTTCTGATCGCTCTAGTGAGGCTTTTGTTGATTCGAGTATCGCCCCATAGATCTTCAAACGTTGCAAGATCTACATTAAATCCCCTAATCTGAGCAGGTTGAGACGGGCAAATCGGAGACACGATTGTTTGGGGAAATGCGCGCTGCGGCTTGACTTGGCATCAGTTCATTTTGTTTCTAGATGCTACAAGTCTAGTGTAGAAAAGTAAACAAGCACTTATACTAATAAGTTACAATTGACTGACGACCGTGATAGAAATCTTGAAGATCAAAATTTGACACGTGCATAATTGCGTGGCCTTCGGAGATAGATTCGTAAGGAGCAATAGCGCCAGAAATCGACTATAAATATCGTGCCGGCATAGGTTCGGTACAATTAAGGAAACGCTCTGCAAAGGGTCGAGTTTTTAGACACCGGGAAAACAGTCAAAAGCTCGAAGCATATTGAAGCCAAGTAGAGAGAGAATCTTCAGTGACAGGTGTTGAAAGACAAATGTCAGGCGTGGAGGAACATGTCTTCGAAAATCGGATCAAGGATGGAGGGGTGCTCTGAATGTCCGCTTTCTAGTGGGATATTCTGATGCGATGAAGATGAAGTTCTCTGAGCTGGGAGCAGCTTAAAGACTTCCTAAGGATGAGCAGAAGCACGCTGCCCTGTGGCGTGGCTGCCTCCCGGGTGTTGCGCCCTAATTGGATCAGGCATCGTGGTCCCTCCCTGGTCATTCCCTGGTCCTCGATAAGCGTGCTCCCAAGCCACCAGCCTGTCACTTACTTGGATTATCTTGTGATATGGCTTGTTGATGACTCGGGCGCGTCGAAGGCATTGATCAGAAAGAAGTTTCGTTTCTGCGGAATTGCCACGAGTATCAGCAATGTGGTGATGCCACGGCATACAGCGAACCAGCACACGTTTGCATCTGCATTTGCATAGACAGATGAGGCAAGGCTCGCAAGACAATGCGTCGTTGAACCAAAGGGTTTCGTGTCGTGGTCGTGGTCGTGGTCGGCATACTTGCCGCTAATCATAGCCAGTCGTCCAGCGCCAGCCCTGCGTCATCGGGAGCTGGGAATGCGGCACATTGAACGGTTGTCGTCGTCAACATGTTCCTTTTATCTCTTTTTTTGGAGGATGCGCGCAGTCACCGATCCAGAGCAAAGAACTTACGATGGGCAACTGAAGACATAGAATGTACATCTGGCAGCTATTTCAAGTGGCATCAGCAGCAAAAGTTTTTTTTCTCCAGTTCAGTCGTATGCATACGACGGCGTTGGCCGGCATGATTGGATGCCAACGGCGTGAGAGAGTTAAAACTAATTAATTCTGCTAAAGTAGCTCTCACAGCTCGCCGCACATCGGCTGTTGTCGGTTTCATTATCTCTCGTTATCGGACTTGGCGGGCCATGGGTAGGAATGGATTGGTCAATGATACTTCGACTGCTAATGGCGGTGGTCTGGTGTCGAGGCCACCGCCGTCGAATCGCCGGGCGTGAGGTTGCAATCCAAAACATCGCTGTACGCGGACTGTCGTAGACTGTCTGGAATCCCCGGCGTCGTTCCAAGCAGTAGATACGAGTCTCTACTGATAATGTTTCAGCTCTTCTGGGACACTTATTACGGAGGACGGCAGGTGCTTTGGGCCTTGGACAGCCAGATCGCGTAGGACAGTGCCGTATCCGTCTGTACGGTGGCTGTATTCAGAGTCGCTAATGCATGTATTGTTCTGTCTTCATGTGTCTACCAATAACAATTGCTGAGTCGTTGGCTTTGGCTCTGGGCGGCGATTTTCAAATTTCAAGCGTCTTCCCTCCCGCAGCTCCTGGACAGTGAGCGCAATGTGCGCAAGTAGGTTGAGGATGAACGAGTACGCACCCGCGACTCTGCGAGTAAGTACCGAGTCGCGGAACAAGCCACCCCAGGCCGTTTGTCTGGATAGTAATAGTATATTTAGGACCCTTGGAGGTCGGCTACCCGCTGAAAACTCGGTGAAATAGCTGTCAGGCAGGGGGGATGTTGCGTGCCACCTCAGCAGGGCCAATCCCGAGGTCAGTTAGTCCGCTGGGAGACATCCAGTCCTTCCTCAAAGCAGTACTAGTCGCGCGTAAAACAAGAGAGTGAGTCGCGGACGCCACACGATTCTCAATGCTCATTCTCATGTAAGCGGACGTGTTTGCGCTAGTGGATGCGGTTACGGCAAGGCCTTCCTGCTAGGTAAATTTACTCGCCCTCGTCCTACCTTCTCCCTCGCTCGCCCGGCCTTGAAGATTCTGCCACAGCTTTTTCGCAAGATTATATCCTCCTCCTCTTCATCTTCCTCTTCGCCCACGCCCTCTTCCCTCCAGCGCCGCAGCCTCCCGCGACCAGGAGCGAGCAGGAACATTTTCCACGCCGAGTGTCGCGCCCTCACGACCGGCCGTCTTTCCTCAATCCGCCCGCAGCAGCCGCAGCAGTACTTCTCTTGAGGCTGTTTCTACCGCGTGGATCAAGGTCCCCACCCTTCGCGTTTAGTTCCTTCCCACCGTTGCGCGCCCTCGAAGGGGATATAGTTAGTGGAACCAGCCCGACACTTGACTGTTGATTCACGACAGAGAATCTCGAGCCTCACGCATTTCGCCTTCTTTTTCTCTCGTCCAGTCTCGTGTGTTGTAGTGGTGGTGGTCCACCGCCCGCGCCTTCCGCCGCTGCCCGACTCGAAAGAGGTACCGTACCGACAACCACAAAAAAAGTTCAAGCTTCGAGGGGCACTCACCACCCACATCCACATCCACCGCCACTCACATCCGCCTCCACTCCCGCGCGGCCCCATCTTTCCCGTCAACACCACCAGCAGGGCATCTCTTGCGCGAGCGCGAACTGCACCTCAGCGCTGCTGCAATTGGCGTTGCGTCGACATTCACCTCTTCCAACGGATAGTGACGTGACGTTGACGTGACGAAGTCGGATGGGTGGTCTTAGTTACATCACCTCCTCCCAACACGAGCTGTCCGTCCTGCCGCAAGCATGGACTCGTCCCAGTACCATTCGAGTACTATGAGCAACAGCAATTCTCCATACAGCAACCTGCCTAACATTTCTCCCCACCAACTCCAGCATAATTCAATCTCTGGACAAACGCTGCCCCCTCTCCAAGGCTCGCAGCACCCTACCATGCAGCCCATGTACAGCAGCGCACCACCAACTCCACGCACGCCTGCCACTCCGAACACGCCTGGCTCCGCGAACAACATGAGCAACTTCCCACAAATGGGTGGCCAACGGTCGCAAGCTTATCAGATGATGCCCGGCAATGGCTATCAACAGCCGCCTCAACAGTACAGAACTTCGTCCTCCATGATGCCTCAGTCTTCTACCGCCATGTCTCACCCTCAACCTATTGCTCCTGCCCCAGCTCAGAACCGTATGCCGCAGGCTTTAAGACCTATGCCGCCTAATGGTCTGCACATGGGCCCGGGTATGGGGTCTCCGTACGGACAGGGTACTATGATGTTGCAAGAGATGGACCCACCAACTCATGTTGTAGGATCACAGGGCCGAAGAGGTATTCTACCAAGCGCTCCTGGACGACCTGCCGTTACGGCAACTGGTACTGGCTCAACCAAAAATACCATGATACCAGCTAAAGATGCAGACGGAAAATTTCCTTGCCCCCACTGTACTAAAACTTACCTACACGCAAAGCATTTGAAGCGCCACCTTCTTCGCCGTAAGTCCCGATTATTATCCGTGCCCTGAAATCTCTAACCTAGGGACAGACACTGGTGATCGTCCGTACATGTGTGTCCTTTGTAGAGACACTTTCTCGAGGAGCGACATCTTGAAACGTCATTTCCAAAAATGTTCCATTCGTCGTGGGAACCCTACCGGCGCAAGTCACTTGTCTCATGCGCAAGCCCACCTGAAAAAGTCGCATCCCGGACCCCACAAGAGCACACCGTCTATGTCGAGCGAAAACGACATTATGAACCTCAATGGTATGAACAACCTCAACAACGACCCCGCCCTTCACCCGTTCGGCGTCATTCCAGATGGAAGCATACCGGATGCAGGTTCACACATGACCAACGAACAAGCCGAACAATTACGCAACGGCGGCATTGTTGGAGAGAGGGATGGAAGAAGCATGACCGGGACTGCTCCCGGAGACTCGAATCGGCCTAGTTTCTCACAGAACTATGCCGGACAAGCAGCGAGTTCCATGCCTCCTGGTATGAATCCTTCACTCGCATACAATATACCCAATGGTCAGAATAGTCACTCATATAGCCAGGGCTATGATTTTACTTCTCATGGCAACGGCATGCATAATCAACCCGCCACGAGCATGTCGACATTGCAAAACGGACGAAGCGGATACTCGGTCGCTAGCGCAGGACAACAACAGCAGCATAGTCTAAATGATTGGTCGCAAATGTTTCAGACCAATCCCCAAAGTGGCTTTATGAACCCCTATAACTCAAGTATCACAACCTCTCATGTACCAATTAAGTCGGAACCGTCGAACAATTCAAGCAGTAGCCTTTATAGTGGCGTCTACAACGGTGCAGTGAATGGTCTTGCTGCTACTGTCTCGGATTTTCCCAGCTGGAGTAACCTCCAAAATGATCCCCTCCAGGAAGTATCCAGCAGGTTGTTATATTTCTGCTTTCCCAACAATCAAATCATTGGCCGCAGCAATGACATCAGAAAGTATCTGTCCCCCGATTACATCAAGCATTTTTTGGAGCAATTCAGCAATTTTCAAGGCCATTTTCCTATCATCCATATGGCTACCTTCGCAATTTCTGAAGCTTATGATGGCTTGCTTCTTGCGATGATCTGCACTGGAGCTGTATACTCGGATCGTATGACCCCTTCGCAAGTTCGTGAGATGATGGAACTGGCCAAAGCACTTATTGAAGGCAACTCCCCGGTGCTATCGAGTCTTTCCCAAGACCAGAGTGCAGATGATGGATCCGGCAAAGAGCAAAATCCTTCTAACAAGTCCGACCTCGAGCAGATCACCGCTATATTTCTGATGCAAGTGCTCTTCACTTGGCACGGCACTCCAGTCCAGCGCGAGAAGGCACGCATGCAATTCCCAAACGTCGTTGCGCTGGCACGAAAAGCTGGGTTGACCACGCCAATGACCACATCCGCTACTTCCCCGTTCAGTGTCTTGCACCAACGGCATGTCAATGTTGAAAATTTCAACTCCGTCAGTTTCGATTGGAATGCCTGGATAGAGCAGGAAAAACGATCCCGACTTCTTTTCGCTATTTTCCTTACGGATTCTGCGATGGCGATCTACTTTAATATCCCACCTCTATTCGACTCGCTGGAAATCCGTGTTCCACTTCCCGCCGATGATGCTGCTTGGGATGCCCGTACGTCTATGCAGTGCGCTGAAGCTATTGGTCTTCATGGTCTTGCAGCCGCACGAACCAGGAATGCGACAGGAAGCAGACGGCCAAAGCAGCCCGAGATGCACAGCGCTCTGGAAACCTTGATGCGCCCTGAGCTCGACCTTCAGCCCGGAACTACAAATCTGTACTCGAAGTTTATCTTGATTCATGCCTTGCACGTTCAGCTCTGGATAGCTCAAAAGCAACTATCCCAAGACTCAAGCCAGTCGAATCTGCAAAACTTGGCCTTCCCCTCGAGTGCCTCGAGCACCCCCTTGTCTCAGAACGATTGGGTCAGTCGAAGTATTGATGCAGCCGGCAGTGCCGGCCACAGCGCTACTAGTAGTGGCCGCGCGACCCCCGTCGATGCCGGAGGTCAGTCGCCAATGATGCACCAAGTCTTGAAGGCAACCACCAACGCTTTTGAGAAATGGAAGAAGGTCTGGGACGAAGATATGGCTGTTCAATACCCGCAATCGTCAACAAGCTATCGTCGCTTTGGATTCTGCAGGGATGGTGTTCACTTTTATTGGCTTGGTAAATATCTGATCAAGAATCCTCACACAATGGAGAGGCAGGCGGCTCCTGATCAGCGCTTTTCTCAAGTCATGCACCTATTAAAATACGTTAAGGGTTGGGTCGTCTCGGACAGTGCAAAGCGAGGGGAGGACCTTGGCTCTGTCAGCGATATCGACAACGACTATGGAGCTCGGGATTTGACTTTGGATATGTCTCAACTTTTCAAGGCAATCAACAAGCAGATTGATTCTCCCGTGGCAGGTGTAAATACTGGGGCATGAAAACAAACGGGCGGTTTAGAGGGTTTGGCCTTTGATAAGGCAGCATTGCGTTGGCGTTATTTGATTCGTTGTGGCAAGGTTTTCTCGGCTGAGCCTATGGTCTGATTTGCAGAAAATTTCAAAAGTTTCGACATTCAGTGGAGGCATTGCATTGGTGGCTTGGTGACATTTGCTTGCTTATTTGCTCTTGAATTATGGTTGCATTGTGTGTCAGGACGGCTGCTGACATTCGAACGGCGCTGCATTTAGACTGGATTGGCTTTATGGTAGTTGTGATGAAGGACATGGACAATCCCGGGATGATGAAGCCAATATCCTGTTGGCAGTCTCGCTTTGATGATTCAGAATTGCCGTAGAATAGTCATAGATCTGTGGAATGAAAATGGTTTGCATGAAATACTTCTAGTAAATTGCAATTCGGTGCAAATTGAGTAAAGGCTGTCAACCCCCTCTCTCAAAGGAACTTATACGCCGTCGGCATTGCCTTCACTATGGAATTTGATAACAAAAAGGGTCTTTCTACTGAATATTAGCGGCGAATAATAGGCTACATTCTCCACGTGCGCCATTTTGGGTCTCTATTTAGAGATTCTAGACGAGTGCTGCCACAAGCAGTCGTTCTCATAAATTGATCAACCCACCCAAGCCTTCAGACCAATAGAACTAATAGCACCGCAATAACCGTAGCCGGTGTAGGTATTCTTCCCCTTGCGTCTACCAACATCTACCCTATGCGATCTTCGTGAATTTTCGGTTTCTCCTCCCTCGATTTGCGCAGATGCCCAAGGACAATACGAGATCCTCCCAGGCAACCTCAGCTCTTCCCCTCCCTGTCCACCACGGTGATCCTCGGCACCGCAGCTCCCAACGCCTCTCTATCCTTCTCACTAGCCTCGAGCCCGAATCTCTTCTCAGCGCGGTCGGAGACGTAGATGCCGATTGTACCCCATGCGAGGAAAGCAAGCCCGACACCGATGCGGGTTCTGGGAGAAAGGTTTGTAAAGCTTCTAGGGACCCGTCAGAGACACGATTGAGCAGCGGAAATAGGAGGAAATGAAAAGGGAGACTTACTGGAGGAAGGACATTGTTGCAGCTGGCGCGGCCTTGGCGGTGGATGTTGATTTTGGAATCTAGCCGCCCCTTGAATAGGCGGAACGTTAATCCGAATAGGGAACTCGCGCGGGACAGAAAAAGCGGCACGAATCCGAATGTCTCAGGCGCTTGGAAATGCCCATATCGAGTGCCGCTTTTCCAAGTCCCCCGCGAGGGAAGTGTGGGGTTCGCCCGTCAGGTGGCGACGCCTCTCGCCTTCCTCGTCGCTGCAGCTTCGTCTTTCGACATTTTCGCGTTACGGTGAATCGAGCATCAATACAACGTCTTTGTAATTGCAATCTTTGAGCTTCTATTCCGTTTGGGACATATTGCATATTGTTATCATATAAAATTTAGGTTTCAATTTGAGCTTCAATCACAATAGCTTCCGGCCTATCGAGCGCGCATCATCCATCTTATCCTTACATACCCAATCCAATAGATAAGCAACCGTAGGCTTTTTCCAAGAGAAAGAAGCTCTCACTGGCTCATCATAGAAGATCCTTCAATCCTGTTTTATGGACGTCTTACCAACCGAACTCCGCCGAGCTGTCCTGGAGCAGTGTGACCATGATGCCGTGAAGACGCTTCGTCGAACCTCCAAAGCTTGGGCTCGTCTAGGAGCAGACTATCTCCTTCCAGCTCCATTTACAAGTTACCCATACCGCAATGATATGGCGCGACTGGAATCCATATCCCAGCACCCAGAATTGGCAAAACAGATCTTCCAGCTAACCCTCAATCATGGCGAAATCAACGAGTGGCATGCCCGCCATAACACGTACTTTCTCAATTATATGCGGAACTCAGAAGAAGTATCGGATGACATGGCAGCTGCCTGGCATTTCTATAACAGCCTCAAAAAGTTGATGGAGCTGTACCACACCGACTCCTGTGAGCTTGACCGACTTGAACGTGTCTTCGGCCGTCTACCAAATCTGCAAAGTATCGAAATCAGCCTGGGTAACTGCATTTTCTATAAGGAGAGCGACCCGAATGTGCTGAAAGAGATTTGGCAAATCCCATCAACACGACGCCTACCCCGTGAGGCCACTGTGCAGCGGTTCACCAATATCCTCTTGGCTCTCCAGAGCAACCTCTCCACGAAGGCCATCACATCCCTCAGTCATGACCGCTTACCCTTTGAGTTCTTCACCCAGCGAATCATTCCCGGCCCCGACGTGGCAGTCATCGAAACAGGCGCTCCCGTCTTCCAACACCTGCGCTCCCTGAAACTAGCCGTCGACTGGAGCGAAAGGGAGAGTGAGCCCAGCCGTGGCAAGGCATTCAACAGCCTGTCCACCTTCCTCCGCAGCACCACCGCACTCCAAACTCTGGAATTGGCTTTCCACGGACGAAGGAAACTTGATCTTGACCCCCTGTTCTCGTCACTCAGGCACGATTTCGTCTTCAGGGACCTCCAGGACCTGGTCTTGAAAGAATTCACCTCCACCGAATTCGGCCTTGGCTCATTTCTCACAGCCCAGAAGTCTCTCAAAAGACTTCGGCTCGGAGACGCAGGAGAGAAGCCAAAGCACCACCCTCCTTGTGGTGGAGTGTGGTTGGAAGAAGGCTCTTTTAAGGGGCTTTTCGAGAGAATTCATCAGGAGCTAGAATTAAAAGAGTTTTGGCTGCAGGGAGATCTGCTTGGGCTGGCGAGTAATGAGAGCTGGGAGCTGGAAGAGGCTGTTCCGCAGAAAGATTTGGGAGAAGCACCGGCAGGGAGGCACTTAGTGCCTGTGGGGCCGCCGTTTAATTAGGAGGGCTTGTGTTGTGTATACCGTCTTGCGCTGGACAGGAAAAGCGGCACTAATTTGAATGTCGCAGGCGGAGTGAGACACTAAGAATGCGCATATTAAGTGCCGCCTTTCCTATCCAGCACGAGACCGCGACGAATTTCTTAGTCCATGCATCCATCATGTATTGGGATGGGTTTCAAACTTTCTTGCTATCCCGCAATTTTTCACGGGCAAGGCTCACAAATTGCGAGAGTCTGGATCGATGCCATCCGGATCCAGGGTATTTCATTGTCTCAGTAGCTGTGAGACATTCAAACCAGCCCAAAGTTTCCGAAAAGCTCTAGAACGCAAGGCCGACCTGGGTTCCTTAGTCCAGCATCCAATTGATCCAGTATCTATTGAGAAATCCTTACTCTCACTGATTATACATATCGTACTGCTGAGCCGACTTGAGTCTCGAAAATTTCCTGTTTTTTGATGCACAAATGTCTTTCTAAGTTTCCCTTCCGACCCCCGAGGCCCAACTCGAACTCGAACTCGAACTCGAACTTCAACCCAACCCATCTTTATGTACACCAGTCTATCTTATGTCCTTTGGGGCCCGACACAAATGCTCGCTGCAGTGTTGCCAAACGCCACGCTATGCCGTGCCCAAAATAACGCCCAAAATTTAATATGTACATCTGTCTGTAATCTGCACATGCCGATTTCATTTCTATCTCCAAGTCTCGTCGTCGGCGTCTGTGATTATAATAGCAGGGTAATCCTCTTTGGTCACTTCGACATCTGACTTGTTACGGACCCTATCGACGAAGAAGCACTGTATGGCTCCAATAATAGCAACAAATGCGCTTCCGTACCATGCCAGGCCGGTAAAACTCATTCTTGTTCCCACGGTATAAAGATAACCACTGACAGGGGGGGCGACAGTCCTGCATGCTGCGCCAGCAGAAGCGGCCAGGCCGTTGATCTTGCCCAACACGCAAGGGCTTGGCGTAGCTTCCTTGATCAATATCAGAAGGATCGGGTAGGCTAGAATGGACAAGACGTTGCGGATTAAGAGGCATGCGTAGATTCCGGGCATAAGCCATGAAGCAGGTAAGTAAACCAGATACGGCATGATCAAATATGCCACTGGGTGAAGGACTGAGACCAGAATGAAAAGCCTATAAATGCCCAGCCATTCTGCTGCAAGCGGAAAGACCACGGCCTGTACCAAGAGGGCAATAATGCCATTGATAGACATGATCACGCCGACTTTTTGAACACTGAGACCGAGACCGCCGGGAGAGAAGAAGGGGTTGACACCCATGGCTGACCTGGAGACGGAAGAGACAAAAGACATCGGGTCGCCTCGCTTGTCTTCAAGGAAAATTGGCAGGAGATGATCGTAAGTCATGCTGTGGTAGGTGAAGAGTCCCAATGCGAAAATGAGCGCTAAGATACGTTTCGTGAAGATTTGCGGAGGACGAAATTTCGTGTTCGCATTCCTCCATTTGCTGTCATCACTGCCTTCAAATGTGCCGTATGTGTCTGCTCGTAGATCCACAGCAGGTGTCTTGATGGCGTCCGCGGTAGCGATCAATGGGGTCTCGACTGAGGCGTAGGTTGAGTCTGGAAGTAGTACCCGTGGCCTCATATCCGCGTGAGTTTCTTCAATAAAGAAATACCCGGCGATGATACTCATGAGGAGCAATCCAGAGCAAAGCAAATTTGGTAGTAGATACGGGAATTTAGCGAATATTCCATGCTTCGCGAACGTATTTGGGAAATTCTTTGCAGGGTCCGCGAATGTTCCTCCACTGCAAGAAATTGGAGTCAGCATTGCTTCATCAAGGAATATTTTGGAGCATTCAGGAGCATTTGAGTGCCTATTTGCTCCCGAGTAAAAAGCTTGCTCGGCAGCAGTGAAGCTCCCGACACTCTCGAATTTCTCTAAATAAGGAAATAAAAACTCAGGAAATATGCATACATGGCCGGTCCAACAATAGTTCCAATCGACCAGACAAACGGCAGAATTGAGTAAGCACGGGGCTCGTGCTCCGGTTTCGTGATCAGTTCGGCGACCATTGTCCTGTAGAAGATCAAAAGTTAGCATAACACTATCCAAATGTAGCAAGACTTTGGATGTAGACGTGCTGTAAAAGCATTAAAAGATTTGAGCGGACGAACGCTGGGATATGTGCAATGTAAGCAACAAGTCCCTTGTAAATATGAGAATCTTTACTTACTGGACGACACCGATATTTCCATTTAGAAATCCCCCAATTGCTCGACCTGCCAAAGCAACCCATATGTTCGATGCAAATCCCACGAGGATCATACTCAGCATCGTGCCAGCACATCCTGCTAGCAGCACTGGTTTCCTTCCAATCTTGTCGGAGAGGCTGCCCCAGTGCATGCCAGTCAGACTCTCCGCCAGCGCGAAGGCGGAGATGAGAACCCCTGCATAGAAGGAGGCATCGTTTTCGTCGCCGACTCTAAACTTCTTTACCAACGGCCATGCATACGGGAAAATGGAAGTTAGGGCAATCGGTTCAGCGAGGCGGACAAAAGCTGTACAGAAGTCAGCTTGTGGAACGTTGTCATGGTAGAGGCATTCCAGATGAGGTAGACGAGAGACGCACCGAGAAGGAATAATTGAGTCGTAGGGAATTTGTCTGGATCTCGAGCGGATCTCTGCTCTGTCAGGGTCATTGCTTAGGTACAGACTTGAGTCTTACGGCTTGAACTCGAGATTGAGACTCTGTGGCAAGGACGGGCATGCGCGCACAGAGCGATGTGTCAATCCGCGTTCAAAGTAGAGTGGGGAGGCAGAGGAGAAGCAGAGGAGAGGCAGAGGAGAGGCAGAGGAGAGGAAGAGGAGGAAAGATGGAGGCTAAGACCTCGTGCTGAGATGATGCAGTCTGGGTACAGGATGGAAAGAGTGTCTTAGCATTTCCTTGGAATTGGAACGAGCGGAGAGGAGGGCGAGGAGTTATAGGAAGGAAGGTTGAAGTGGCGGTGGACATGGACCAATTTGGGACTGTACAGTAGAAAACGGCGGCTCCACTGGAGAGCAGACTGCCGACGGGCGAGAGCAGAGTGCCGTCCGGAAACGGCGACCCAGCCCAACCTCGGGACGTTTCGCCGCAACCCAGAATCAAGACCGGCAGGTTGCAGGCTGGCAACCGGCACCTGCTCGCCTGCGCCTGTCTGTCTATTGAGTGCTCTTTCTTGAATCTTGCACGGTTCAAAGCCCTTGTGCCAGCATCGCATCTCTGTGCGTGTTTGTAGACAAATCGCAGGGCTGAGGTGCAGGTGCAGGTGCAGGTGCATGTTGTATTGCCATGGCGGCTCAAACAGCAATCAGCGCGGAAGTTCCCAGCAGGCAGCCACTGGGACATGCAGGACGAGTAGGAGGGCGAGCATCCGGTTGGCTCGTTGGCTAGTAGCGTCTTTTCCCCAGGGCTGATCGAGGGCAACTGATAGCGGGCCAGACGCACCGAGGAAAAGACACCACACTGCACCACACCGCACCGCACCGCACAGCACGCATGACTCTAGAACTCTCCTCTCCTCTGCCCTGCCCTCCTCTCTTTTACGTACCAGAAACGGCCCATGGATCACAGGATCACAAGACCAACAGAAACTTCACTTGCACGACGCGGACGCCAAGATGTCGAGGTTGCAGCGCCCGCAGAAGCTGGTTCATCTGTCCGTCCGCGGTCATGTTCGGGGCGTCACACTTTGTGAAGACAAAAAAATGCAGAAGGGTTGCAGGGTTCACACGAGCTGAAAGCAACTGCATGCCTCTGCAGGAGGTGCACAGACAATCCTCTGATCTGAGCACATTCCTCAAGCCACCCCCGCCCCCTGCCCCCCTTTGCTTGCTTAAGCTGATGGAAGCGAACGTCTTCAATATACGAGCATTCCAGTTATGCAAAGCATATTCCGCATGACATCATCCAAGGCTTTCGGGATGCATTCGACGACTACTTGGGCAATACCTGATCTCAAAATGTGAAGCTAACCCTTCCAAATGAGGGTTTCAGCGCATATAGAAGGTGATATTAAGGTAGTACTATCAAAAAATCGCAAATTGCCCAGCACAGCACAACAATCCCCGCATTACTCCTCTCACCAATACCATACAGCCAAAAGACTTAACCCAAGCGAAGAGACAGGAGATGGCCCCAAAGTAATCAGGCATTTCACTAGGTGGAGACTTCATCGCCATTAACACACTCAACTCTAAGGAGTTGCCCCCGTTTGCTGCGCAGCCTGTGCTACAATGTCAGCATTCGTTTGCTACATAAGCTTCCCACGATTGAGGCTTGGGAAATAACATTCGCAGACCGAGTCCAAATGTACGTACCTGCGTAAAATACTTGACCCTCGCTTTCCTCAACTCATCAATTCCCCTATACAAATCTCCCATATGCGACTGCCCCAACTTGAACCCCCTCCCCAACCCATCGTTATCATCATCACTATGATCATCCTGAAATTTGGACTCGTACCCTCGGATGCCCAGCCTAGCTGCCTGCTCCTCATAATCCTCCACCGCATCCAGAAGCTGCACCACAGATCTCGTTCTACCATTAGGAGGAACAAGGCTGGCCTGGCCTACGGCACTGTCGGGGAGGAAGATGCGGTCGAGAGCACGCCCTTGCTCTGTCACTTCATGCAGACGCTGTGCGTACGTTTTCTCGGGTGCAGGTTTACCTGATGCTTCTGATCGTGCCTTCCGGTCCAAGTCTCTGAAGACTTTCCCTGCTTTGTAGAGCCTTTCTCTCTTGTCCCAGATCACCTTTGGCCGTGGACTTGGGAGGGTGACGGAGGGTTTGTTCGGCGCCTCGTATTCCGAGAGTGTGAGCGTGAAGCGGATGGGAATACCCGAGTGCACCTCTGGAACGTCGCACAGCAGTGTCTCATTCGGGATGTCCTTATTCTCGTCAATGCTGAGATGCATATCGCTGTTGACGGGCAGGACGGCCATGCAGTAGAGAGCACATTTGAGGTCAAAGATGCTGCGCGTCTGAAGGTTGATCAGCCATCCGTAGGTCTCTTTTCCACTCGCATCGGTCTTCCTGAGAATGTCTGCTGTGTTTCTAGGTCGAGGAAATCCGTGTCTCTGCTCAAATTGGTAGGCGTAGTATCGTTCTCTCAGTGCCTCGAGATTGCCCCATGTCGGCAAGCCGTTCGCAATGAAATGGTCTTGGAATGCCTTCACGTTCCAATTACCTTTGATGGGCTCATCATCATCATCATCATCATCATCGTCAGAGTGGTGATCATCGGGATCGAATACCGGCGATGGATTCTGCTTCAGGTCTTCCTTCATAGTGTCAATCGCGCTGTCCATGTGCTTTTCAACTTTGAATTGGGTATCTTCGTAATCATCATCATCCTGGTCGTAATCCAGACCGTTCTTCTCGCAGTATTCGAAGAGCTCTGTCAAGTCCCAATCATATATTGAATTCGCAATAGTTTGTTTTGTCTTGATTCTGGCTGGCCTGTTACCCTGATGCCCTCGAAAATGCTCCTCCAATTTCTCGAGATAATGTACTCGAAGCCTAGAGATCATACCGCGATCGTCATCGTAGCTGCGATCCAAGTGGCCATCTTGCCAGGAGAGAGAGTTTTGCACACTTGCAAATTGTCTGATACCATGGCTTTTGCAATAATCATTGGCTTGACGGCGCGTGAAGCGGCTTTCGACGAAAGGAATACTGACATCCAACAAGGCCTCATCTAGATCTTCCACCTGCACATTCTTCGGGTCTTTTACCTGACGATGGCCTTGTCTGACCCGTCTGAGTCTTTTGAAGGCTTGCTCTCCCTCGTGGCCGTCGTCGCCTAATGGTCTGCGTCGTTTGTGCGGCCTGGATTGCGGCCAAAGCTGAGGTATGTAAATAACTTCGACCTTGACGTGGGTATCAGGGACCCCAGGAGGAGCGGGAGCAGCGCCATTAGTAGGATCAATCAAAGACAGCTTTTCATCACTTAAATCGTGTTCATCGTCGCCCACGTAATCATCAACGAACGAGGGGCCATAATTGCGCTGGTCTTCAAGGAGTAATCGAACCTCCGGTGAACCAACAAGTCTTTGCTGATGTTTTCGGAGTTCACCATCTGGTCTTGGACTTCGGTCCTGGAACTCGCTCTTCCATACCAATTTGAAGTTCCTTTCATTTCCATGAACCAGAAAATCTGCGACAACCGACGTTGCTGGCCTTTCACCCTCCCCTTTGAACTTCAAGCGGCTCAGTGCATTTCTCGCGTCTTGAGAGCGCTGAGGATCTGAAAATGGCCTTTGGCCGAAAGCGGTATCCCAGAAGGACTGTTGAAGCAGTGTTTGTAGATACCTCGTTGATATGGAGTACTGAGTCTTGTAAAGCGTCCGCTCTTCTGTCCAATTTTTCTGCTCTTTCCAGTACAGTGGGTTTTCAAATAGGACAGAACGTGCACTCTTCTCAATTGTGCCTGGATTCCAACCGCTAAAGATCCAGCCGATAAAGGATAGGCCAAGCTCAGCATAAGCATCATCTCCCACGTATGGCTCACTGCAATCAGCTGATACCCATCGAGTATCATGAATAAGGAGGGTGTGACCGATCTCATGAGCGAAAGTAATTGCAGCATGCCAGACGGCCCGAAGATACACCTCGCTATCTTTAGGCGAGTTTTTGATAGCGTCGTAGTAATGTTTTGTTACGACAATAGTTATGGGACGCACCGATATACCGCGTCTTGCAAGTTCCTGATCGGACTCAAATATATCATCCGGGGTCTCTTTCTGGTAAGGGTGATTTTGCTCCGTGACAAAGTTCATACCCCATGCCTTGAACCTAGTGAACATTGCATAGTCTAGTTCCCAATGGACAGTGTCGGCCATCTCATCGAGTGCGTCGATTGCGCTCTGGATCTGGTCTTCGCTTGGATTCTCATTCAATGGAACTTGCAGGCCTTCATCTTGAAACTTCGTGTCTTCTAGAAGGTTGCCGGCCGGCAGGAAGCTCGTAATGTATGGCAGCCCAACCTCAATAAGCCTGGATGCGAGACGCATAGCCGGGCGGAGCGTTTCATATTCATTTACTGACACTCTCCATCTATCTCGGTCGAACAACTTATGAAGATCATCCTCGAGAGTAGGAGCTTCGATTATGTGGCCAGCGTCTATATGCAATCAGTGATTTTCATGTTTCAATTCAAAGCTCGAATAGACGTACTCATGGCTTCTGCTACAAAGAGCTCGTCATCCTCCCAAGCCTTGGATGCCTGGGCCCCTTGTCCTGTAGCCATAGTGAAAGTCTCCGGATTGTCTGGTTAGGATATCGTTCAAGCATGTACAGCAGAAGTATCCAAGAAGGTAGGGACTGCCATCAGCTGGGGGTGGAGCAGCGTTGCTTCGTACATATTGACTGCATTCCAACGATACAAAAACATTGACTTTGGAATGCGGCTGCTGGCAACGGACTATCGTTTTGAGACAGCGAGATGGACGACAAAACTTCCCCATCTTACACTCGAAGCACGAAAAAATTAAGAATAAACGACATCAGATAACGGACTAGTATCTCTTGACAGAAATCATTTCCAAGGAGCTGAATGAACGAAAATCCAAAAGACGGAGCAGAGCTTTTCTCTTCCTCATACAAGCCAAGAGGCACTCTGTGGTTGAAAGACTGGCAATCATGTTTCTCGCGGCCATGATGAGTGAGCTGGCGCAAGATCTTCCATCGCAAATTCTTGACTCTGGTGAGACATCGATGATTTTGATAGAAGGATTTGAAGCTTCCGATGAGGAAAACGGAACGGACCTGATGGACCACCAAACTATCGGATACAGGATCACGCGAGACAACCACCACAGCGGTGTGCATGATTAGCAGAACTGCCTCGAAGAAGTCGCGGAGAAACTTGTAGGGCCTGGTGGGCGTATTCCAATACTTCCAATACAGTATCCTGGTGATCCACCGATCCCCCGCGAATTGAGCCCCTGCCCGCTACGCTACAGTACAGTATCTCCAACCCAACATCCGGCATTTCCGTATCCATCATTACTCTCAGAGCCTCCACTCCACCCAGGTGCACGGCAGTCCATGGGGCTAGGTTGGGGGGATAGTGTGTTGGGTTTCATTGCTATTGGTCTTATTCCAGCGCCGCTACTGATCTTTAGATTTGGTAGAAAGATTAGAAAGAATTATCCTGTGAAGTTGTGAATGCGTTCCGAATCCTCAGCTTGGTAGTAGCGTGTACATAAGATGATGATATTAGACGGTACTTTTCTTGTGAGATACCAGAGCACTTTTTGGAAGTCATCGCCTATGAAAGGGTAGGCCTAGCATATATATGGATCATAATATAAATAGTCATGGTGCACAGAAATCGAAGGTCGCTTGGCCTTAAATGAAGTGAGAATAGGGTTGCTAATGAGCTCCCTTCAAAGGTTGAAATGATTCATCCCCCCTCTTTCGGGTATATGTTACAGAATTGATCAGTCAAAGCTTCACTAGAACAAAGAAATGAAGGCACTTATAATTGTACACAAATGAACTTTCTCATTTCATTTTGCAATAGACCGTGTAGTCGTAGGTAGCCAGAACCAAGTATCTAATTAGAGCTGGGAGATAGACAGCCACCCATTTGTTCGTATTAGAGATCCTGTTGGCACGAACGAAGGAACAATATCTTTAGTGTCATTAATCCTTCACTCATGCAGGCCCAAAGTATCAGAGATATCCACCACCAGCGTGCAAATGCATAAATATCGCTTTCAACAAGGCGTAAATGATAGCAGGCATCTACTACCACTCAAGTGGCTCCTTGATCTCCTGGCCCCTATTCGTCTTCGGAATCGGGACAGCCTTCACAGCCAACTTGCCGTTCTTTCCCCTCTTCAAATACGCGCGCCCATCCAACCACGGCGTATTCCGCGTCATCTTCTCCTCAAAGCTCTGAATCTTGTCCTCCATCTGCATCGTCAAGCTAATATCATCAAGTCCATTCACGAGACAGTGTTTCCGGAACTCCTCGACATCGAAGCTGCATATATTCTTGCCGGTGCTGTCGTTGATGACTTGGTTCGGGAGATCAACTTCAATTTCCTTACCGGCGCGTGCTTCATTGGCGATGATCTCGAGATCGGACTTGTTGGTGACGGCGATGGGGAGCATGCCATTTTTGAAGGTGTTGTTGAAGAAGATGTCGGCGTAAGAGGGGGCAATCACGCAAGTGATACCGAAATCCAGGAGGGCCCAAGGCGCGTGCTCTCGAGAGCTACCACATCCGAAGTTGGGGCCGGTAACGACGAGGATTTTGGATTTGCGGTAGCGGTCTTGGTTGAGGACAAAATCGGGCTTCTCTGATCCGTCGAGATTGTAGCGGAGGGGTGAAAAGAGGGCTGAGCCAAGACCAGTACGCTTGATAGTCTTCAAGAATTGTTTGGGAATGATAGCGTCTGTGTCAACATTGGATCGTTCTAAAGGAGCTGCAATTCCTTTGAGAACGGTAAACTTGGCGAGGCCAGCTGAGCTTTGTGAGGCGGTAGTATTTGTGTGGGGAAAATTGACATCGTCTTCTGGCTGATCAGCGATCTTATCCCGCTCGTCGTCGCTGGCATCAATCTTCTCGTCAATGTGAGCTTTGACGGGGGCCGGCTTTGGCGACGCAGGACGAGGTGTAGCATTGCGGTTGTCGAACTTCCTGACATCGGCGAGCTTGCCAACAATAGCACAGGCCGCAGCTGTAACAGGAGAGACTAAATGGGTGCGACTTTCAGCACCTTGCCGGCCTTCGAAATTCCGATTGCTTGTACTTGCGCATCGCTCTTTTGGTGCCAAGATGTCGGGGTTCATACCAAGGCACATACTGCACCCAGCCTCGCGCCACTCAAAACCGGCATCAGTGAAGATTTTATCAAGACCCTCTGCCTCAGCCCTGTCCCTGACAAGTCCGGATCCTGGAACAATCATGGCTCGCTTGATGTTCGCTGCAACCTTGTGGTCCTTGACAACTTCAGCGGCCGCGCGGAGATCCTCAATACGAGAATTAGTGCATGATCCAATGAAGATCTTGTCAAGGACAATCTCTTCCATGGGAGTTCCTGCTTTGAGACCCATGTAATCAAGCATACGCTGAGCTGATTCCTTCTTCTCTTTGGTTGGGAAGCTTTCGGGATCAGGAACTTTGCCGGTTATAGGTACGACATCCTCAGGGCTGGTACCCCATGTGACTGATGGAGGTATGTCTTTGGCATCAATGAAAACGTTGATGTCGTATTTCGCACCTGGGTCGGATTTAAGACTCTTCCAGTAGGCAATTGCTTTGTTCCACTCCACAGATCCGTAATCGGGAGCCAAAGGTCGTCCTTTGAGATATTCGAATGTGATCTCGTCCGGGGCAATCATACCAGCTCTCGCACCTCCCTCAATTGACATATTACAAATTGACATCCTGGCCTCCATACTCAAGTTCTCGATAGCAGAGCCACAGAATTCGATAACCGCCCCGGTACCGCCGGCAGTCCCTATTTTGCCGATGGCATGGAGAATGATATCCTTCGAGCTGACACCAGGGCCGAGCTCACCATCAACCTTGATCCTCATGTTTTTGCTCCGCTTTGTGATAATAGTTTGAGTGGCAAGAACGTGCTCGACTTCGCTTGTGCCAATACCGAAAGCCAAAGCTCCAAATGCGCCATGGGTGGAGGTATGACTGTCACCACAAACAACGGTGGTGGCAGGAAGGGTGAAACCTTGTTCAGGACCAATAACATGTACAATCCCCTGGCGCTTGTCACCCAGGCCAAAATATGAGATCCCAAAGTCCTTCACGTTCTGCTCAAGGGTCATGCATTGTAATCTGGAGTCTTCGGCGTCGACGAATTGCTCGATGTTCTTGTAGGTTTTGCGGGAGGAGGTTGGGGTATTCTACATGTGAGATGAGCATCTGCAGCTTGGAGTGAACGCATTGGGGCTTACATGATCGACGGTTGCAAGAGTGCAGTCTGGTCGTCTGACCTTCCGGCCAGTGTTCTTCAATCCTTCGAAAGCTTGCTGTGCAGCGTCAGATGTGTTGTCTTTGTATTTGTGGCGAAGAACTACTGACTGGAGAAGTAACCTCATGAACTATATGTCTATCTAGTAAAATATGAGCGCGGGTTTCTGCAGAGCTGCCTCGGTGCTACCATACCAATGTAGAGCAAGATTGTGCCGTCTAATCTCTCATCGACGATATGGTCTTGGAAGACCTTATCATAGAGCGTCCGGGGGCCACCTTCCGCAGCCGGCATGATGGATGGCAAGTGTTGATGGAATTGCTTTGTTTGAAGTCCAAGGATTCTTGACAGTGATGGCGGAAGGGAGGATAGAGAGAAATTGAAACTCGGAAGCAAAAAGGAAGAGAGAAGAGGGGGCGCAGGCGTATTACTCGACTTATTAAGTTTGTGAAGCAGCGGCAGCGGCTGCGGGGTGCGTTATGATGCGAAAGCTAGAAATGCACCGATGTCGGCGCTGTTGAAGTCCTGCAATGCAAATCCGGCGGCGCTGATTGGTGTGCGTGGGGATCCCTGGATCTGAATCTGGATCCCTGCATGCGGCATGCTTTGTGCTGCACAAAACAGCTCGAATCCAGTGATTTTTGATGTCTCACACGATTGGAGACTTTGGATTTTTGGATTTTCTTTCTTCTATGGATGTATTAAGGATACAGTGGATTCTCATTCATCATGACCATCGACCACAGGGCTGTGCAGTGCAATGCAGCCTCTTCCCAACGTCCCACCCCCTTGTGGGGCTTTCAAAATAGTAAGGATACAGTCCGTTCAACCCTATAAGGATGCTCCCTTGATCATAACAGCCGCGATGTACCTAATCCTCTCTTCCAATCCAATAATGCTCGTGTGTATGATGGTGATGAATGTGCTGGTGGATGACCAGGCTGGAAGTTCTAGCAGGAATGATGGGGCCTGTGGCTGATGAAATGCTGCTCGATCTTCTTGGAATGTCCGGTGCGCTTATTCGAACTCTTCGGACTGTTCCAGAAGAGCAGCTGTTGGATTGTCTTTGCTGGCGCCGATGGACTCTGCGGCGGCCCGTGAAACATGGTGGTTTCGTCGGGGTCTTCTCCAGAGGAGCGCCAGACGATTCTACAGCAGAGAACGTTAGCACCTTGATTATTAGGGGGACAGGAAGCACAAACCTTTTGGAGGAGTATCAGTCAACGATTGCGCAATGGGACTCAAATCTGGTTCTTCGACAGAGGTCCAACGGTCCCTAGTGCACTTCCACACACCCCTACGCTTCTTCAATTTGTAAGCTGCAAGTTCCTTCTGAAATCTCTTCTCTCGCTTCTTTCGATCCTCCTCCTCCTGTCGTGCTTCTTGGTTGTTTATGATCGTAATCGATGCCTCGAGCATCTCGGGGTTTGCGTCGTAGATAGTCTCCAATTCCTGATACTCTCTTTCCCACTGACTCAATTCGCCATTATCGTCGTTATCGTCGTTATCGCCATCGCCTGCCTCCTCTTCCTCTTCCATATTCAAATAACCATTCTCAGTGCTGCTCGTCGCATTACTGGGGTCCCATTCACCAGTTCTTGGGTTGGCGCCCTGTACACCTAGGTAATCCTCACTTTCACGGTAAATGCGTCTGCGCTCACGTCGTGCGTTCTCCTCGGTTTCTTCGTTATTTGAATGCAAGATTACCAACTCCTGTGAGACATTGGTACCGGCCTTGCCGGTGTCTAAAAGTTCTGTATCCGGATCTGGTAGGATCTCCAATCTGCTCATTCGTCCGTCTAAATGTTCCAGATTCTCTGGGGCAATGGTACAGGCCTTGCCGTTTTCTAAAAGTTCTGCATCCGAATCCAGATCTGCTGTGCTCTCCAATGGGTATACCTCCCAATTTGGTAGGGTCGAATGTGCCACATTAGCTGTGACATCGTCATCGAAGGTACCGTCCTCCGAAGTGACGCGTGTAGTAGGGAATAGCTTTGGTGGCTCGGGTGTGACGATGCGGATCGAAGGGCCTCTCATGTAGATGCGCAATTCCTCCTCTTCGGAGAGGGACTTGGGCGGAGGGGTTCTTTCGAGGGCAAGACGCCAGTATTCTTCATCGCGAATGGTCGGTTGATGTTCGAGTCCAGGGGGGATCTGGTAGGAAACATCGTTATGAATGCCTGAGACGCCTCTTTGGTCCAGGTGATTAGAGTCGTCCTTATACAACGTAGTTTGAGGGATGTCTTGTCTGCCAAGACAATAGAAAGCCTCATCGTTGATGTGAGGCGTAAGTTGGTGGGCTCCCCACCTGCCAAGGCCATGGACGACTTCATCGTTGATGTGAGGGCGGATTGTATGGCCTTTCTCGGCGCGGTTGGAGGGTAGGATGCGCGAGACGTAGGAGATGAAAGATGATGTGCGATTATTGCGGCGTGATTTCTTTTGGGTTCTTGTCTGTTCATCATTGTACTCTCCCGGGAGAGCTTTCTGTTCGTCGCTGTGCTCTCTTGAGAGAGCTTTCTTCAGTCGTCGGTGCACCGAAAAGATGCGGGATGCTGCCTCTTCCTTCCGCTTGTAGAGCATTGTTGCGGTAGTTTAGCTTGCATGCAAAGTTTGTTTGTTGGAAGTCACAATATGTGCTGAGCGAGGAAGGAAGGAAGTCGAAGACGGAGAGGGAAGGGAGAGGGCGACGACGTTGAAGTTTGTTTACTTTAGCTAGCTCATCATCGTGACTTTCGAAAGGGGCAAGGCCGCCAGTCGCTCCAGCGGGGACCACCGCCCATGGCAGAAGCGAACCCCCAACCACAGAGGAAGACACTCTTGAACCATCTGCACATCGTAATTTGAGGGTGAACGCGAGGTAAAAGACCAGAGGCGACAGAGAAATAGTGGTAACGAGAAGGCTGTCGCAAGGCTCGGGGACGTCTAGACACTGCCCAGAACAGAATCCATACTTTCAACCTCGAAACACGGGACGCTGGCATGACGTCCAACACCCTCATAATGCAAATCGAAGTTGAACATGAGATGAAAGGCTGTAGACTGATGACAAAGAGAAGAGACGCATGACCTCCGTGGTGAAGGGAAGGGTAGTTGTGTTGCAAGGCTCGATGTTGTTAAGACGTTGCGTAGAGAAGAGTCTAGGCAACATCACAGGCGAGGGACGTTGGTGGTTTAAAATGGTAAATGTATCAATTGAATTTGATTACAAGGGCCATTTCGCCATCCTGAAACTATGGATCGTCACTCCATAATTGTACGCCTGTCAATGCTGAAGCTGAACCCAGACTGTTACTCAAACCTAGAGGGCATCCTCTTGTAAGGACTACCGTACTGCGGCCCGGTCTTGGGTTTGAATCCAAAGCCACCAGGAGCACTTGTGCGCCGATCATTTTCTAATCCAAGAAGTGACCTCGGCGCATCACTCTGCCTTTTGGCTGGGCTGTGGCTTCTCTCCCGTTGTTCTTGAATTTCTCTTCCCGCCATCTCGAAAGAATTTCTTGGGGTCTGATGGCGGGAATTGCCTTGGATGTCATACATGCTCGTAGCCTTCTTTAGAGGAGAGTTTGCATGGCTATATACACCCAAGTTCCCCCCATCTCCCATACTTGTGCTCGCAGAGATGGCACCACCCATGTTCTGGCGGAACTGAGGCTGACGAATGGGTGGCCTGGGCGTCATCCCGCTGAAAGGTGTTGGATCACGGGAGTTATAGGCCGATGGAGCATACGAAGGTGCCGGCGAGAAGGTTTGTCGGGATATCCTTTCTGTGTTGTCTGGATCGACGTGCTTGGCATAGTTGGGGTTTGGATTTGTGCGGAACCCTCGTTTGAGGATGATCGTCGGTGTGTACAAGTCCACTTTCCCATCCTCCTCATCATGCTCGTCATCTTCTGCTCTAAATTGTGTACCAATATCGCGAACAAGAGGGTTCAGTCGAGGATGTACGTATTTGATATCATATTCGCTCATAACTTCTTTATGAATAATGGCAGAATCTTTCTCCTGCTGGGAAAATGTTGACTGTAAAAGAAGAAGCTGCGAAGACAGGAGTATCTCTAAAAATATGGTTATGAAGACTGTCATGCTCGGCCGAGGATCTGAGGACAGCGTAGGAAGGAAGAGCCAATAGACCAAGACATGGCCAGGGCTGAAGAAGCAGAACAAACGAAGGCAGACAGGTATTGGATCCCACACAGCGATTTCCCAAACGTCGCGAGTCGGATCCGGATGTGCCCTGGATTCAGCACTGGTATCTCCAAGTATGGACGTAAGCAATCGAAGTGGTGAAGAGGAGACAGGCGAAGAATCGACGCGAACTCGATGTGCTGAAGGGGTATTCTGTGCAGTGTCGATGGAGCTCTCAAACAATCGGTAATGTCGTTTTCGAAGGAACGTGTACGCAGCGTTTGTAATAGAAAAGCTAGTCAATAGGTAGACAATGAAAGAAGCCTGTAAGACAAGTCAGCGATTGCTTTAGCGGGGTGTCGGGAGCTCTTTTACAATGTAGCTAAGCCAGCCACTTCCAAAGGAATCTTGATCGAGGAAGACACCATCTCCTTGACTAGAAGAGCCGCCAATATTTGCC
Organism: Lachnum nothofagi; assembly: GCA_003988875.1. NCBI lineage: Eukaryota > Fungi > Ascomycota > Leotiomycetes > Helotiales > Lachnaceae > Lachnum > Lachnum nothofagi. Next base: position 307,342 of record QYSG01018889.1, read on the forward strand.
CTTGCAATCAAAAGAGTAACATGCAATCCCAGAGCCAGAGGTGTGCCCAAATGCTTGGAATCCCAATCTCTGGTCTCAACTTCCTCCGACAACCAGAGCAAGAAATCCGCGGGGTTGAGGGCGTCCTTTACGCGCTCAAAAAGCGGCTTTCTGCGAATGAGTCTCGATCTCGGCATGGCAGGCGAGATGTTGAGGTTGTCCTCGCATCATCGAGATGGAAGAAGCTGGTTCCGCAAGCGTTGGAGAGAGAAGGGAAACGGGTTGTTGTTCTTTGTTTACAGCAACCACGAATGGCGCGGCGCATTTTCAGGGACACTTCTGTGCCGAGGGGGTAGCGCCTTCCTAGCGTCATGCCGCCTGGTGATCGAAGCTTTTAGCTTTGGAAGCTTCCGCGTCGCCTCGCCTGCCATACACCACGCTTCGAGGGACGAGAGCTTGAGGTCAGTATTCCACTCAAAGCTGCAACCAAGATGGCAGCTCCAGCTTCTGCATACAAAGATAGGCAATTCCTTGCCGTGATTGGAGATGAGGTGAGAGCCACTTGCCGCCTCCGCAAGAGCACCACTAATTCTCACCCAGGACTCTGTGACCGGGCTGCTGTTGGCTGGAATTGGGGTATGGACCTGTCTACACGCTGCGTCCAAATGCTAATGATGATACAGCATGTCACCGAACCACCAGATTCGCAGAAGAACTTCCTAGTAGTCGACAGTAAGACCGATAATGCTGCCATCGAAGAAGCATTTAATAGGTTCACGACGGAAAGGAAGGACATCGGCATTCTCCTGATCAACCAACATGTAAGACTGTCTTTTGTCTTTGTGCTGTTGAAGCGACTGGGCTGATTACTATAGATCGCTGAGAGAATACGCCACCGGGTCGATACATACACTGCTGCATTCCCTGCTTTACTCGAAATCCCCAGCAAGGACCATCCATATGACCCAGAGAAGGACAGTGTGCTGAGAAGAGTACGAAGATTATTTGGGGAATAGAGCAATGATGGAAGGCGATATGAAGATGTCTCGGATCAAGAGTGGCCGAGAAAGCAAATCGTCGGCGTCTGTATGCATAAGGGTGGTTCTGGCGTTGTCTGCATGGATGATATTGGGCCTATCTTCTACTTTGCCCATGATAGTATCAAATACAAAGGATTGATAACATATCGTACAAGTCCTAGGCCACCTCTTTACCTACGTGCTGTAGCAGTGCTGTAGCAGTTAATCATACGTAGTCTTAGGCGAAGTTTACTAGTGGTACGCAAACTGGCCTTATGTCGCTGGTGGCTATGTGTTCTTTTCACTCAATATAAATGGAAGCGAAGCTGAAAACTGTAATAGGCTGCTGTTGCTAGCCTCCAATGTATTTTGCGCTTGCTACGATGATGAGAATATTCATAAGCCACAATGTATGTCCATAGGAGAAACTCCGTTACCGCAGGTATTAGCAAGAGCAAGCAATGCATTAAAAAAGTCACTCTGGCCCTCCCAATTATATCCTTCCTAATTCCACTCCACTATCATAGCTCATCTCCACCTTAACCAAACTTGACCGTAGCCTCCAAGCAAACAATCTTCTTCTCGTCGACCGTGTACGCATCAGCGAAGACCGTGTATGTTCCCTATGCCATGTTAGCATCTAGACAGCCTGGAAGCATTACTAAACTTACGGGAGGAATTTCCTTCGGCAGCTCAACATCCTTCGTAATCACCATCTTGCCTTTCTTGATCGGGCACTCCATATCGACATTCTCTACCTGATCGCAGAGATCCGCCCTAGTGCTGACGAGTCTGATCAAGCCATACTTGACTTGCAACTGAACGTATGCGCCCTTCTCGATGTCCTTCTTTGTGATACCAGACGCTTCGATCGTGAGCTTGGCGCCCCTGCCTCATGTTAGTCTGTCCCATGCCGGGGCGGGGAAAAATACTTCTCGGGAGGATTTGGAGATAGGTTGACGTAGTCGAGAGTCAGGATGTCGTCGCCGTGCTCGGCTTTGCAGTAGGTGAGCGGATTCTCACCGGGCACAGCCTCTCCTTTGTCGTCGAGGACCTTCTGGCCGGGGACGAACGATAAGAGATCGGCAGCGGCGAGCGAGCTCATTAAGAGCGATACAGTGGTGGTGGAGAGCTTCATGTTTGTTTGGTATGGGGTTGATGGGGAGGCATGTGAGGGCGTTGGCGGGTCTGTTGGCCGCCAGCAGCCCCACGCCAAGAGCGCGGATGGTGATGTTAACCAAATGAGGATTAGCGTACTCTCTACCATAGGCTAGACGGAAAAAGCGGCACTAATTTGAATGTGCCAGGCGGGGTGAGACATTCAAAATGCTGCCGCTTTTTCTGTCCAGCCCAAGGCGGGTCACCTGGGGTCAGGCGACTTTGGATTCTTGGGCTTGAGATATTGTCTCACCCGCCATCGGTGTTTGAAAAGATAACGAAATGCTTTGTATTTCAGCGGATATATGAATATCAGAGGGCATGGCTTTGAGTCTAGGTGCATTTAGAAGTACCGAGAGATTCATGGCTCAGTTTTCCTGAAATAGGATGAAGTAGTGAAATTCTCCATTGACTGCTGGTAAAGGTTGCTTTTGAATACATATATGTCTTTGGAACTTTTCTCTTATAGTGACTGAATATTTCATGCCTTGTAAAGAAGCATAACTTTATGGCTCCTAAAGTAAATGAATCCTCTCCGTACTTGCAAATCAAGATCAAATGACATATTTGCTCAAACGGCAAATGCCAATGCCCCGGCTACGGTTCTGGCCGTTTAATTCGACCTAGGGAGTTACGCTAAAATTTAGCGTCGTATTAGACATATAAATACCTGCTCTCGCTCCCGCATTTTCGCTTTTTTTTTTCTTTCTTTTTCATACTTACCTTCTTGAAGCCATGCAGATCAAAAATTGCTATGGCTACGGAACGAGACTCGCATTGCACATCGCGGCGTCAAGATTCGTTGAGTATCCTTCGGGATCCTCATCGGGGGAATTTTTGATTTCATCCACGGCTTGTCCGTACCTGTTTTTCATTGTACTCGTCGTAGAAGCGACGGTATGAAGGAGAGCTTCACACGTTTGAGACTTAGGCCTGTGCAAAGAGACCTGCGATGATTTTCAATCCTGGGAGCGACATGAATCTGGAATGAGTTTGTTGGGCGTTCACGTGTTAAGAGGAAATGAAATTCCGATGTCCGTCGCATTTCCTAGGACGTTGAGCGCACACGGTCGATCTCACGTCGCAGATAGAACTGGCAACACTTCATGAATTTCATGATGAAGCCGAAAGCCAGTGTAATCAGACATTATGTAAGTATATTGTATAAACGATTTCCTTTGCCAGCGCCCATGCCCATGTGGTCGCCTCCTACCCGCCACATGAAAATCTAGATCTATCCCGCGTCTCCCATTGCAGGATCTATGAGTCTATGACTTCTTCTTCGCGCTCCCATTCACTGCCAGCTTGCTTGAGATTGAAAAGGCCCTCGCGGACGCCTTAATGCTGCTGTACAAACATACTGCCGGGATACTCAGCCACGTCGCTTCTCGAGATGGGTACAAAACTTACACAAAGGAATAATGATCCAGAACGCGTTCATGAACACAAAATAGAACCAGAAGTAATACGGCTCTGGGCGATACGTTCTCCTCCCGGCAAAGTAGTCGTCAAAGAGACTAGTCGTATAATAAAGAAGATCACCATAAAATTGACCCAATGAAACGACCGATTGCAGAGGATGTCGGTATGGCGAGTCTCTTGTGATGAGAACCGCTGTCAAGAATGACAATGGGCCCCATGAAATCTGTACGGTAGGAGCAGTCAGCAGAGCAAACGGGGGAAGATCGAGGTTCCGTACTGCCGTTACGGTCTCCATACATAACACGAAAGGATCAGAAGTGAGGTATCTGGAATCCGAAAGGGCGTATTCCTTCCACAGCTGCCCAAACAGGTCTGTACGGCTTCCCATTTGGTGGTGGTTGTACACGAAATAGCCCTCGAAAAAGAGGTGTATGGTCCCGCCTGTCTTGGAGTCAGAACGCGTCTTACATCGTCAGGAAATCTCAGCGAGGGTACTATGGACACTCACACAGCACAAACCACAGTATCAAGGCCTTATCTGTGAAACCGAGTCTCGGATTGACTTTCCTCACAACTAGTAGCGTGCCACCCAGGATTACAGCACATCCTACTGTGAAGGCCAGCACCAGATCCACGGCGTCGAGTTGGTTTGGGATGAAGGCGCCCCTAGACAGCGAAATGCCCTTGGGAAAGTAAGGATGAGGAGCGCTGTCAGAAACAGCCATGGTGGATGGGATACTTTTTGAGGATTGGGAAGGAGCCACGGGCCGAGAATTGTTTTTTGTAGATATGTAACCCAGCAACCCCTGAAATTTAATTATGGATTTTCAAACTTTTAACACTAGAACTCCCAGGGCCTTTACAGATTACAAGACGCCAAATATTATAGAACGCACACGTGACTGGATATGCTGCTCTGTGAGTCGCGCTGGCATTTGACATGCGCATTTTCAGTGTCTCATCCCGCCTAGGACATTCAAATTAGTGCCGCTTTGTCTGTCCAGCGTGAGGTCGCTTCCAACTGTCTAGACGCGATCAGAGCAGCGCGGCAATTCAGACTGGCTGGCATGGACATTTATGCTTAAGGCTTTAAAGCCCGGTGGGGCTCGTACCGACATGGGATTCAGGAATACCCTATCACGCCCGGTTTCTATTTGCTGGCGCAGGATCCTTGCTGCTGCTGCTGCTGCCCCAGCAGGCAGAACCTCGAGAACTCGAGACTCTTCCACCCTCGAGAGAAGCCGGGAGCGCGCTATCACCCCCCGAGCTTAGCGGTGGAGGCCGGACTGCTGCTGATTGGAGAGCGAAAGTTCGAAAGCAACCCGATGGTGCATGCAAGCAAGCCGCCTGGAGCTCTCTGCTGCCGACTCCGTGCTCCGCATGTCATTCATGTCGTTTTCTGCCTTCCGTCATCTCCTCTTTCACTCTCAAGTCGTCGACCTCCCAGCAGATGCCCCCCCAGCGCCATCTCTCGTCTTGCTCTGCAGAAAGGAAAGACCCGGACGGCTATCTTGCTCTCGCACCCTGTCCTCTTGCTCACACCGGCAGGGCATCTCTTTGGAGGGCCGATGTGCTGATTATTATTACCCTTCATGGCACAGGCAAGCCTCGCCGGAACTGCACTCGACGGACCAAGAACGAAAGACGCCGCAGATGGCTCGGCGAAGAAAGGACCTGCAGCCGAGCCTGCTTTTGGCTTTTGGGTGCGGTGCGGTGCTGGTGCGCTGACGGAGTGGAGCCAGGCCAGGGCAGAGCAGACACTAAAAGCGGCACCTATAGGTAGTCTTTGAGTCCACCGAAAGCAGGCCAACCAGAGCCCCTGGCAAGATTGGTTGCTTCCTTTGCGCGCTGCTTCGTCCCCTCCCGCCTTCGCCCTCCTCTTTTTACAATCCCAACTCTCACTCTCAGCACCCTCCGATTCATGCAAGTGCCCTCGACCAGGCCGACAAGACGGATCATTCCTCCAGCAGTCTCATCACCAGCCGAACTCTTCCGCCGCAGCCACGACGTGTTCTTCGACGAACTCAGCGCTGGTCTTTGTACCCTTGGACACCCCCAGTTCTCGTCCTCTTCGCCTTCCCTCCCGGTTGAAGAGCCTTCAATCACAGACCTGAGCACACCGCACACCTTACATGACCCTCTAGGACCACTATTGGACATTCTACGACTCATCTTATCATCTACATAACGTCTACTATCGTCAACTCTGGATTTTGCCGCTTCTTCCTCTTCGCGTCGTCTTCGAGTCCCCATTGTTCATAAAGATCGAGGATCCGAGGGCTTTGCACCGCACTTGAACAACTGATGACAGCCACAGTCGGAAAATACTGTTCTACTCGCTCGGCGACAGTCTTTTCCTTCGAGTCGCGGCTGTCTTCGTCATGCGACTCCGGCCTAGGAATCAGTGAACCTACCTTTGTCCTTTCAGTCGAACGGCCATCCCGCGGCTCTTGCTAGATTATGACAGAAAGACCACTCTCGATCACAACGCAGATCGCGACCCCGATCCAAACCACCTTCAATTCCGCTACTTCCGTCGCTACGAACGATGCGCTTCCTGTCGTCGAGTCAGTAGACGAAGAGCCTTACACCATCAAATGCATCTGTGACTATAACGACGATGATGGGAATACCATATATTGCGAAACGTGCGATACCTGGCAGCATATCGAATGTTTCTATCCAGGCAGAGTCGCCGACGCTTCGAAAGAGGAATTTGATCACTCCTGTGCTGACTGCAAACCACGCTCGTTAGACAGACGGCATGCGACCGAGCGACAACGGCACCAGCGACAGAACAAAGCCAGCAATGATGGCGGCGACAAGAAAGCCAAACGGCCTCCTTCGAAAAGCCACAAGAAGAAGGTGAAGCCGTCGGAGCTTCAGGTCAACGGTTATCACGATCTCGATGGCCACAGAAACGGAAGTCCTCAAGAACACCTTCCTCATACCAAGAAGAAGGGCCATCGATCATCTCAATCAGTCACCTCGCAATATAAACGTAGTCCACCACTCAATTCACGACCAAACACCCACGGCCATCCTCCAAGTCCGGCCCACACACCTCCCGACCTCCCCAGTGATTTCCGATTTCACTCCTATTCCGACAACTTTACCCGACTTTACGACGACGACAAAGAGGTTCAACTCAGCCAAACAAATTCTTTTGCTAGCCTATCCGTCACAAATTCGATGTCGGCGTGGCTCCGCGATCCGCAACGTCTCCTCAGTGATACTGGAATCGAAAACCCGGAGGAATTTTTCTCGCACCTCAAGGTCGACCCCGAGTCTTTGAAATGGCCCGAATTACGTGTCAAAAGGGTAGAGGCCACGATTGACGACACCGCACTCTCTTGGCGATGCTTGACTTTACCGACCGCGCTTTCGCAGACAGGCCGTATTGGAGAACTCAACGGTGTTGTTCGCTTCCAGAAGGATTATTGCGAAGACCCCGAGAATCGATGGAACGAGATGGCGCACCCGCGTCCATTTATTTTCTTCCATCCCCGTCTGCCTCTATGCATCGACACTCGTACAGAAGGGTCGATCTGCCGTTATGTACGCCGCAGCTGTCGGGCCAATACTACCTTGGAGACTTTCATTGCTGCACGATCTACATACCATTTCTGGCTGGTCAGTGAGCGACCGCTTGCCGCTCACGAACAAATCACTCTACCTTGGGATTTTCGATTCCCATCAAACCTTCGTTCGCGATATTTACATCAGCTGAACCTGGGCGACGAAGATGGGCCACCATTTGACGGTGGCAACATCAGCGAAGAAGAATACGGCCAACTAACCCAAATGGTGTTCGAGGTCCTTTCAGATCACGGAGGCTGTGCATGCGATCTCGGCTTTGATTGCGCATTTGCTCGATTTCATCGGAACTACCATCAAAGGCTGCATGTGCAATCGAATGGGGTCAAGTCGAAGAAAGGTCGCAGACCTAAGCAAAATCATGTTTCTCCCACGAGTACTGGCTATGCTACGAATAGTCGAGCTGCTAGCGAAGGTCAACAAGATCATTACGACGAAGATGACAGTCGATCAGTATCAGGATCAAGTCGAAGCAAACCTCACAGCCGAGATCTAACCCCTCTCAACGGAGCCGGTGAAGCGGAACCAACAAACCGAGAGAAGAGGAAAATTCAAATGGCTGAAGATTCGTTTAAGAAATTGGATCAGCCGCCGCGCAAAAAGAAAAGAGCCTCAGATGGATCAACTACGGTGCCACAGCCTGCTTCGAAACCAAGACAGCGCTCTGTAGCCTCACGAATGTCGGTCTCGCATCCCTCAATAGCCAATTCGAATGGCAGATCAAGACAATACGTGGATGCAAGTACGTCGGGACGGCAATCCGGGTCGCCGTTCAGTGCTGTCTCTCCCACCGCAGTTCTGCCATCTCCTCACAATCCTGCATCACGAGCCGGATCCACAACTTCTCCCTCTCGCCGAGGATCAATTGCCCCTAAGGTTGCATACATCGATTCTTCCACTCAGACCGATGATCTTGATAGCGCGTGGTGGAAACAGTCGATCGTGAAACTCAAGAAAAGCATCATGCCTCTTTCAAAACGCCTTCTCCAGAATCGCCAGAGGATCTCATCCCAACAACTAGCGAGGAGTGAACGACGAGAGACATCTCAATCTCGAGAAGATCCGAATGCTTTCAATGCGTCGCCGACGTTAGCGATGGATGTAGATCTACTTGCTCGCTACAATACACAATCTCCGGTGGAATCGAGAGGTCGAAACGCTAGCATTGCATCTTCAACACCGTCTATAGATGCCTCGGCAGATGTCCCCATGACCGATGCTCCTGCTATTCTTATAAGCAATCCAATCAAACCTCCACCGCCGCCATGGCCGGGCCAGTCGAATAGCCCCAATGGTGCACCGACGCCAGCGCAAAAGTCGCCCGACCTACGGGTCCAGATGCCTCCCACACCCACATTTATTACACCCAACATGTCTGGGCCTCTATCTGGTTCCGTCACCCCTTCTTCGGCAGGAGGGCCTATGGCACAGTCTCCTTTTGGAACAGTGCAGTTTCCTGGCGCTTTTCCTCTAGCCGTCAATGGCATTGGGCAACATGCGAGTCCGATCAAGACGACAAAGAAGATGAGCTTGAGCGATTACAAGGCCGCCAGGATGAAGCGAAACGACGTTTCGCATGCGAGCAACAGCCATGGAGGGAGCAGCCCAACCACTGCCCCAGCTGTCCTGAAGCCTTCGCTATCGACAGTAGAGGAGGCTAAAGCATTAGTAGGCCTAGAAGAATCAGCAATTGTGGAGTCGCCCAGGGCCGAGAAGACATTGGATCCCATGTCTTCAGCACCTGATTCTGCTCTCGATCTTAATGCTGCCAGGAATACCCCGTTATCTGAACAACCGAATGGCAGCCTGTAACATACATAGAAAATTCCCGCTTTTATGCGATTTGCTGCTACTAGCGCATGGCGTCTATTTTTCATTTGTGGTTTTGAGCGGGTTTTAACGTGCGCACTGGCCGGGTTCAAAAGGGGGCTTGGGAACGGCGTAAGGACGGCTATTACTTGATGTGGTCACGAAATGTTTACTCAATTTGGGCTGGGGCACCAAATCAATAGCCTTCGGTTCAGAGGGCGATATACTTGTTGTACCAGTAGCACACTTTAGTTGATGATAACGCCTCTACGGCAATTTCAAAAATTCTAAAACTTTCCCAATCACTCATTTGTCCGTTTGAATTGCTAGTATGTGATTTGCTATATATACATCAGAGTAATTACATTACTGGGTATCCAAATTTTCCGAAGAGGTTATCGGACTCGAAGAGTAACAGCGCAAAGTTGTGTCTGATGAAGAGTCCCAAAAGACCAACCACAAATTGCATGACCAAGATCTCAATAGCTAGCCTATCTTCTCTCTTTGGTCCAAACCAAACCAGCCACAGGTTCAATATCGTGAAATTCGTACTCTCGACAATCTGACCCTCCCTATTCGTCGTAACTCGCACCAAGCGGAATCTATGCAGCAGCTTCAATACCACTGCTACAAGAGGCTTTGATGGGTGCTGCCACTCCGTCACAGAACACTCCAGCAGGCCAGTCCGGGCATTGAAACGGGGTAGGCGATGACGAGGACATGGGATGAGACGGAACAGTTGGGGAGTCGAGTAGACGAAGTTGAAGATCTGGGGCATGAAGAGCAAGAGCAGTGTTTTCGAGAAATGGCCCAAGATTCCCACCACGGCGAAGACCATGCCGGCAAAATAGCAGTATGTGTCTCCAACGAAGACTTTCGAGGGGTACCAGTTGTGGTACCATAGTGCCAGAGACACGCCGATGAAAGGAAGGAGCATGTAGAGTGAGAAGAGATGCGAGTCGACTGCTGGATGCGGGTATGGAACTAGTAGGTAGTAGCAATCGTTCAGGACCAAGAGGAAGGCGATGACGAGGGATTGAGAAACCTCAATGCCGTTGACGCCGGCCAGAATGTTGATGCTGTTAGGGCAGAAGATGGCGATGGCGAACATGTAGAAGTAGTAGAGGAAGCCCAGTTGGAAGAGGTCTCCAAGATACGGTCGAAGAGGAATTGGAATGACGATATGCGTTACTCCGAAATCCACGAAGTAGACGATCAGGAGGGGAATACTGGCTATTCCAGGGATGAAGAACTTGTGGCGCCAGCGAATGTCGAAGAGATCGTCTCCAATTCCAAGAATGCACACGGATTGGATAGTGATAATCGCAGAAAGATAGGATGCAAGCTTTGGCCTTTTGTTAAATACTTGTTCTCAAGAAGTTGGGGGAGGACTATACCTTGCTGTGTGGGAATCGATGAAGAAACCTCCCCGTTTGTACGTGCTCAATGGTCGTCTGAATGACATCCCTATTCCCACCTCCTGAAGTAGCCGCCACAATATCCTTGTAGAAGGGAAACGGTATGAAGACAGTGACGATCAGAAGGTACACCACTGCACAAACGGCGCCCATCGTCTCTGGAATCTCCTTCTTATGTACTTTGCTCATGTCCTTGCCCTTCAACCCAGCTTTCATGAATGTTGGCCCCAGCCATCGTATCATGGAGTATGAGGCGGCGAATGCGAGCCCGCTGAATGCGAGAGAGGCAACCAGAGGAGCGCCATCGCCTTGGAAGGTATTGGCGATTACAGCGAAGCTTGCGAGCGAGAGGGACAGGAGACTCAGGGTCTCTGTGAAGGAAAGCGCCGACGGAGAAGAAGCAGCTGAGGAGGGCATTGTGGGGCGAATGGCCATTATGTGTTATGTGTTATGTGCTCAAAGGAAGGAAGGCTAGAATAGGAAGAGGGAGAAAACATGAAGAAGAAGAGCGGCCAGATCCATGAATTTAGGATTTATGATTTATGATTTAGGCTTTAGGATCTAGGATGTTGGCGGTCCGGATGCAGGTGGAAGGAGAAGGAGAGCATGACGAGGACGAGGCTGGCATTAAAAGCCACGAATACACAAAAATCACGGTACAGTACAGTACGAGCACAGCTTCCGCGTAAGGCGGCGGCTGAGCCTTGTGCACGGACCTCACAGCTCCAAGGTTTGAGCAGCGAGCAACGAGCAGCGAGCAAGTCAGAACCAGCCCGCTATGTGAGAGCTACATTTGTCTAGGATGGAGGCAGATCCTCGTGAGGCAGAGCCGGAAGGCTTCTCGCTACTTCCGCATGGCCACCGGGACATGATTCAAACAACAGCCTTCAATACCTATGGAAATCGCTTCGCGTCTGGATCCGTTGATGGGAGGGTAAAGGTATATAACCTCCACCAAGATGGGACCTGGAATCTCTGCGATACATGGAGTGCTCATAACGCCGAGGTCATAGAAGTAAGACTGTTCAGTTCCAACTGATTCTAAGCCCTAGACATGTAACTAATTGACAAAAGCTCCATTGGTTTCCTCCGGCCATCCATCCAAACCTTATAGCCTCCATAGGCATGGACGGCTTGTTCAAAATCTGGGTAGAAGATCCCACCATTCAACCCATGAAAGGACGACGGTTCAACAGCCATAACAATAAGCCAGTCCTAGGATGGCGCTCCCCTCCACGAGCACCCTACCTTTCATTCTCCATAAAGTACAATCCAGAGACTAGGCACACCTTCCTAGCACTCATCAATCGCAATGGCCTCCTCACAATTTTCGAGAACGAGGAGCCCGAAAATATGGGAGAGGAAAACTGGACAGAGCTAGACCGCGTCAACGTCTGCGAGAAGCCAGCCCGAGGAGAAGAAGTCGCCTTTAAAGTGCAGTTCGACCCAAACATTGAGCCATGCTACGCAGCCATCCGGCAAGGTGTGCCGCGAGACGCGCTCGGCGTGATCGTGGCGAGCATGAACAAAGCCACGATCTGGCGCACGAAAGAGATATCGCACCAAGTCTCGCTCGGGTCGACAAGCACGAAGGAGCTTTACCTCGCAGCGGAATTAAAGGGTCACAGGGGCTTGGTGAGGGATGTGGCGTGGGCGTCGGGGAGTATTAGGGGCTTTGATGTAGTGGCTACGGCGTGCAAGGACGGGTTTGTGAGGGTGTATCAGGTCACGACACCCCCGAAAGGAGATAAGGTGCTGAGGAGTAAGGATTACTCGAAGATGCCTGAGCGAGTCGTCACTCCTGCCCAAAGAACCCCAGAGAATGGGAGTAGAAACGCACCTTCAGGAATTGGAGCAGGTCTGGCAAGCAGTAGGCTAAGTCGCCAAGTCGAGAGTCAGGGGAAAGGTCAAGTTTTGCATGTTGCACAAGAAGTGTCTAGATTGGAACCTAGTAGAACTCCTGTCTGGCGGGTGGATTTTGATGACGATGGGCAGCTGTTGGGCTCAACTGGTGATGATGGCAAGTTAATCCTATGCAGAAGAGAACCAAGCGGAACTTGGACGAAGAGCTCAGAGTTGGCAATGACCAAAGGTACTCCAAATTAGCGATTCTGTATTTTGTATGTATGTTACGGGAATCTTAGGCGGAGTAGGCGTTCTACTGTATCTTATGCCAGGCATCGAAAGGAGCTGCGGGGAAAGAATCTAATTAATTGGCCACCACACAAGTTTATTGACAGAATTTGTTAGACAACCCTTGAAACGCCTTTTGAGCCCACGCCGAAACGCTCCTTTAGCTATGCCCAATGCTAAGACCTAGTTCCAATTACAATCCTGTCTTAAGGCCGAGCTGACCTAGTGGTTACGTTGCAATCTCATAAACATCGTACGTATTCATTCAATAACAGTCTCAACCAAAGCATCCAACATGTTCTGGCTGCTTGGTATTTTCCACTGCCACCATCTACTATCCCACCAAGACGCCTCGTTCTCCGACTTCCATTTGTCCTTTAACACCTTTCTGACTTTGGCATTGTCGCCTAAGTCAGTGCCCTCCGTCTCCATCCACCGCCGTTCTGCCTCCTCCTTGGCTTTCTTAACCACCACTTCATCGTCCTCGCATCGATACAAGTCGCACTTCGAACATTCTGTGCAGCCTCCGATGCCCTGAGGTCGGAAGTGCTCGCAAAAATGTCTATAGCCCTCTCCGCTGCCAATGTCTTTCCGACATACATAGCACATTTGATACCCACAGACGCAAGTGAGTTTGTTGCAGCCGGATGACTTGACGAAGGACGTATTGCATTTAGGGCAGGTTCGCTTGATAGCTAGAGACATAGCGAGCTCCACCTGAGTCCGAAGGGCCAGAAAAGATGATTCGTGGCAGATGTGGATATCAGTCCAAGCCTTACCGCATGAGAGACAAGACGGACGCCCACAGTTTGGATTCTGGCAATTGAACCTGAGACCATGGCGCTTTCGTCGCAGCCTCATTATAGACTTGTTCAAATGACTAATTGCAAAATCGCCAAAGGTCTGCTGTGATGAAACAAGTATGAAAAGAAACGAAAATAGTAAAAACACCGGTAAAAGGAAGGGTATCATGCCAACGCCTAAGATCAAAATCGTGAGAGTGTAGAGAAAGTCTTGTCCCGTCCGTTTTATACGCCAAGATCGATACGAATCCGGGAGGTAGAGTTCATCAATTTCCGCATAGCTGCAGAAGGGGCATCTGATAAGTGGAAGTTGGGCTTTCAGAAGATTGTCTTCGGCCAGTCGCTCATCAAGCTTGCGAAGGATATCATTTCCGCCTTCTTCCTCGCTAAATGCTCGTTGAATAAGTTCATGCGAGATGCAACCTTGACAATCATCAGACATTGCTGCCATACATCGCAATGTGCCAGTATCAACGTTCACATTTCGCTGCCAGCCTTGTCCAAAGACCGCCTCATTGATGGCATGTCTCACACATCGAAAACATATGAAGTGGCCTCCAATATCACAAGCCGAAAGATCTTCGAAAGTCGTGCCTGTGAAACAGCATTCGCAGTCATGCAGTGATTCATTAGCTTCTGCTTCGCTGTTATTGAGTTCCAAGGCTAGTGCGTGATCCTTGCCCTTCTGCTCAGCGCGCGATCGATGTTGTATAGGCCCGATAAGTGTTTCGAAAAGCTCCCTATCCAGTTCTGGAGAGCCAGTGGCTTTCAAGGTAGGAGTTATAGAGCCTTGGCCAGAGGACTGCCAAACAAGAAGAGGGTGATGTTCGGCCTCCAATAAGGATGGAGATTTCCTGCGCAGGAATAGTGATGATAGTGAGAATCGCCATGACTTTGAGGACAGAGCAACGAGAGTTGGACGAGCGAGTGTGTAGGAGTAATTATGTTCCGCCAGAACGGCATTGATTGTGGAGCGAGATAGGCCTTTGAACTCGCGGTATAGGGTAGCTTTGACGCCCTTCATGTATTCGGTGCTCCGGAACTTCTCGTCCACCCGTACCAGAACCTGCGAACCCGCCTCAGGAGCTGTGTCCTGATGTCCCTGTGACGTCTCCTTCTCAGCAGTAACTCTATACCGTCCTCGAACCCACTTCATTTTCGACTTCAGGAGAGCTTCGGTGACGACTGCTAGTCTGGACTCCTCATCAAAATTCGACAGCATTTCGCGGAAGACCTCGACTTGCACATCGGGGAAAATGGCGGCGAGTGCAGCAAGGCTGGTGTTCAGCTCGCGTAGGTCCGGATCTACAGGAGCGAGGGGTCTGAGATGCTTCTCTTCGTATATGAACGGCTCCAAGGCCTCATCGCGCGGAGGGGAAGGCTCTGAAGAGCTCTGGTCTGGTGATCCTTGTGAGGCCGAGGCGCGCGGGGATCGAGTGCGAAGAGCTGCACTGCGGCCAGGCGTCTTGAGCAGTCCTGAAAGCACCATCATCGTGGGCGGCAGATGAGGGCTGGCGTTACATTGTTTTTGAGGGGGTTTAAAGCCGATTAAAGACAACGATTGATAGTTTTCGTTCTTGTTTCGGGCATGATATGACGGAGTGGTTCGTTTCCTGAAGTGAAGGGTGAAGGGACTAGAAGTTGTACAGTACTGTAGGTCACCCGCATGCGCACTTTGCACCACAGTAGCGCGCCTTCAAGCAACACCACAGCACTTCACACCGGATAGTTGACGCCCCAGTTCCCGCATTTTGGAGCCGCTATTTTTCTTGTGTATCTGCGTTCTGTTTATCTTGTATATCTGTAAACTGAAACTGGATATCTTTATGAAGCCTGTTGTTACGCTTCCCAGTCATGCAAATTAAGAGCTCGCGGCATTACTCTGCGTACACCTTCTTTCCGATATCCATAATTTTTTACACCTGTATGGCATATAATCGCACGCAGAAGGCTGTAGACAATGTTCCACTGATGTTGGAACATCCACCGGACCTTCGTGAAGATAGGTTTAGGGGGATCTCTGGCAAGGTGTACGCCGAGCAATGCTTCAAGCTCCTACTTTCTGGATATCACTCAAAGCTGGATAACTATTCTGATGAACTTGCTGCCGACTCGAGACCACTTGTTCGGGGTATTGGACATGATGAAGGAAATTACCGCCAAGCCCTCGACATTGAAATGGCCCTGAGGAGGAAAAGCAGCACCAATCTGGACCATCCCAAGAGCTCGTTCGTAATGAAAGATTTCGAGGCCCGCTTCTCCACCGCGACCTTGCAGGGGACGGAGCGCTGCCTTTCGGCGACGTCTCCGATTTGATGAATGAGAGATCAAGAAGGACCGAGCCTTCAAGCACCGTATCGAAATCTTAGAATAAGCTTGAAGAGGCAGTCGTTGCGGGAGCAGCACAGGGATAGGGCATGGGACCTTAAAAGGGGCGAGACCTTTCCATACCTTTAAATGTCGTGCCGATCTGCATTTTGTACACCTCATCAGCCTCAAGAACGCCATTCCGCTCGTTTTCAATAATTCTTAAGTTATATCATTCTTCACTCTTTCAGGATGTACAAATACACGCTCGCTTCTTTGGCTCTCTTGAGCGCTGCTTCTGCACAAACTACTACCCTCCTGCTTCCCGGCTTTGATGGACAAAATATTCTTGCCTCTGTCATTGGATCAGTAAGCACCAATTCGACAGATTTGGGTCATTCCTGACTTTTGAGAAGGACGCTGCAGCAACAACGTATTCTCTAGCCTGTGGTAGTGGTACCGAGAGTGATGAGTGTGGTATACCACCAGTAAGCATCTACAATGCCTTCAACAATTTGAGTCATTGCTGACTGGAGACTACCCTAGTCATTTACCTTCACGCAAGGCCCATCAACGATCCATTACGAATATGTAATCAACGAGGATGGAGCCTCCGAGTATGCAGAATCCAAAATCAGGCGGGAAGTCGCGTCTAACATGCCAATCTAGATCCATAGACCTAGGATGCAAGGTCACAACAGACCATGGGGTCTGCTCGGGCACGATGTCGGGAGTGTTTGAAGGGACAAGTACAAGCGAAGCCATGACAACAACTTTCAGCAGTGGCGAAGACGGGTTTGGAGCACAGATTGTAACTATCACCGCGGGAGCAGGAGCCAGCTCTGCCAAAACCGCCGCTTCAACCGCCGCCTCGACAATAAAGGAAGCATCAACAAGTGCAAGTTCTGCCGCGAATACGAATGCAAGTGGAGTACCGGTATCTGGCATACTATCCTACGTCGAGACCTTGTCGACAGCTTCAGGTACTCAATCCACTGCATCATCAAACTCTGCAGCTTCTGGCGTAAGCACTGCGGGTATGGCTATGGTTACTGGGCGGCCGAAGTGGGCTTTAGGTGGTGCTGCAGCTGCACTTGCGTTTGCAGCAATGTAAAAGAGAAGATTTGTCGGAGACGCATACTGCAGCATACCAGGAAACCAAACAAATCTTGTAGTTTTCTCGGATTAAAGAAACGCAAAGATCGTCTTGGGAAACTTGCAAATATACGAGTACTGCCCGCAAATTTGTTTGGTGTGGTCAAATCGTAGAATGGTAGATACTCAAGATGAAATTCTCACGGTGTTGGTCCTGGTGGTCCTGTTTTTGGCGTTGGTCAGGCTCGGGTATGCAACGCTCCGAGAATAGAACGGGGAGAGGGGCCACCAGGGCGCGCATCCGCAGCCGGGACCCCTAAGATCCGACTTCCCCAGCCTCAAATGGTAGATCAGGCAGCCGACCGCCACCATCTTGAATCTTCACGTTGAAGACCTCAAGAACGCGCGAGAGAGAGCCTGCTGTCTCCACCACTCGTTTTCATCTAACAACGGATTTCTGATCCTTCCACTTCTCTTTGCCGGCCGTCTTGCCGCCTGTTCACACGTTCCAGCCCCTTTTTGTTTTCGTTCCCATCCTGGCCTGGCCTGGCCTGACATCAGCCTGTCGGCCGAAGGAAAAGGAAAAGGAGGCGGGCTGTGCCAAGAGTGTCAGGAAGCTGAGATCCCGGGGCTACGCTACGATAATTTGGGTGCTTACAATCCCGAGTACATACTCATTTTCTTTCTTTGTTGGATGGCTGTCGCATCTGATTTAAGCACCGCTGCAGCGCCTGTCTCTTCCAATTCCTGATCTTCTCTTGACCTGCGTTATTCCCTCACTCCCCTCCCTCCTCTGCTCTCCCTTCCTCTCCTTGGAAAGCGCTCTTTACATCTAACATAACCAGCTACGCGCTCGAAGCTTCCCAAGATGTCGAAAAGAACGGTCTTTACAACCTTGACGCCTCTTTCTGTTGGTATCACTCGCCAAACGGTCTTGGAAACCTTGCACGATCACCTCGAGATGATCGACCTGAACCCACTCGTCGAAGAGCGTCATCCGATCAAACCTCCCCCGAAGTGCACTGCCGAAGAATACCACTGCGTGTGGTATTCTCTCACTGATCGAGTCCAATATCTGCCTGGGGGCTTAGCCTCTGGAAAAGTCAGCTACAATGCGTGCTTCCACGACCTCACGATGGGATTACAAACACACGTCTATGCGCCGATGGGCCTCGATATCAAAGGGAAATGGACTCTAGGCGGGTCACTTCCCGGAGAGCCAGTAGCACCGGTCGAGCTAGGAGTAGGAGCGCCTTTACACGGGTTATGGATCAGAGAAGACGTGGACATGAAATGCAACATCATGATGACCAGCTTCGTCAAGAAGACGCTCAAAAAGGCACACGCCAAACTGGTGGAGCGAATAGTTGTGAAGGCCGCAATCGTCGATGCTTCGTTGAAGAACCAGCAGATGAGCGATGCGAGTTCGTTCTCCCGACATTCAACACAATATTCTCTGGGCACATCGAATACTGGCTCAGAGAGTATTTTCGATCATTATCCTCCGCCGAAATCACCAGGCTTAAACCCCTATCCCCACGATCCACCCCCACAATCTGAACATCCTGCCTTCCGAAACAAACTCGATGATGATGCTTCTCTATACCCTAAGCCTCTCTCATCACGAAATTCGGTACAATCGTGGCAAGACGGTAGTCAGAAGGGACGAGCCTCCTACCAAGGCTCTTTAAATGGAAATCAGAATGCAGGCGCGAGAGTATCGTGGCAGAATCTGAACGCTGCACATGGCAGAAGCCCCTCGGCCCAGCAGATTGATCTGGCATACCAAAACGCGAACGCATATCACCGCGAGTCTTCGCTGTCAGAGCTCTCTGAGGGATTTGGTGGGTTGCAGGAATCAAAACATGATTATCAAGGTCCTCCAGTCCCTCCAAAGATTACTCCGCCGGTGGAGTTGGAATAGATGAGACCTCTACGATTGACGATTTTCCTTTTTTTTTGACCGGAGTTTCGGCGAGGAATTTGGGATAAACCGAATGATACCCGTGATTTATGGTGGAGCATAGTTACGAAAAGCATTTGAGCGATTGATGATCTTTGTGCATGGCGCCCCAAGGGCTATTAATTTTGTGATGAGACTGTTAGCGGCCTATACATGACCCAAGTCTCATACGGGTATCTTAGAATTATAATGTACATTTAATTTTAAAATCCTTTCACAGTCTTTCAACCCTCAGCCTTGACTTCTGGCTCTTGCGAGACTTCTTGTGGCCTCTTCACAGGTTCAGACACCCCTTCGCTGGCTGGGTCGACATGCTTAACCTTCTCTTTTTCAGGACTGATGACATGCTCGGACTGGGTAGGCTCGTCAACCTTAGCATCTTCCGGCTTCTCAGCCCCTTCTATCTGTTCGGTGCTTTGTGAAGTAGCTTCATCATCCACAGTATCCTTAGGTAAGCCCGTAGGTGCTATGGAACCACCAGGCTCTGATAGTTGTTGCCCCATCCGTACAACTGACTTCGACTCGGGCTCCAGCCGATCGTGATGTTCATCGACTTCGTAGGACTCAACAATGACTGGGACATCAGCCTCGCCTTCCTCGTCCGCAAGATTCAAGTCTTCCACTTTCCGGGCCATATCCAGATTCTCTTCATCGGACTCCATAACCGTATGAACCGCAGATCCAACGGAAGGTGATTGCCGAATGTGCCGTCTTGTATTGGTATTCCGGTTACTGATACCAAGGAATTCATCCGCCACTGCCGATAGGTTACCGTGACTATTCCCACCAGACTTCATGATCGATGGAACTGGTGCCTTTGCTTCATCCGCAGGCTCCAGTCCCTCTGCTTCAGGAGGGAGCTTGTAATTCTCAGCGGGCAGTAGGTCATAGTTATCGCAGACTGTTTTGAATAGAACATAGAGTCCAGTCTGTCCCTCGACCTGCCAGAATACCCCTCGGTGCTGAAACCAAGCATGTGCGAATATTCTATGCAAGCGTCTGAATATGTTGATCAAATGCTTGACCCCAGCTCCGCGCTCTTCTATGGCATCCCCAGCGCCCAGACTCAGACGACTGGGGAAAATCTTTTGGCTTGTGACAATATTGGTGGCCCAGTCGAGCGTATGGCAGCAGTAATCGATAGCACAACAGCTCTTTGGTGACTCGTGGACGGCGCAGAGAAACTGCCATTCGCTGGCTCGCATTTCGGGGCAGGTAGTTGCTGAACATGGTGGGTCGTCGAAGAGGAAGCCGATGATTAGGTCGTTGCATTTGTTTATGAGGAACCGGCAGAGTTCGTACAGCCAGAGGGCGCGGTCAACGCTGTCTGGTTGCGTGGCTATAAGGGTGGCTGTCTCTCGGTTTATGGGCTGAAGACTGTCCGTATTTTCGGGTTTCGTGTAGTGGTAGTGTAGGGCTTTGAGATGTTCTTGCAATTGGAAGGCAGAGTCCAGCTTTGTAACTATTAGCTATCTTCGACGCAGTCCGAGAGGTGGAGACGTACTTCACTTAGAGGCACCAAGGGAGGACCAGCTGCCATGTCGGCAGATTTGGTGCCTGGGTGTATGCGTCTGCCGGCATTTGCGTCGATGACACTCTGCTCTATCAAGAGTTCCTGGCTTGCTGAACTTCCCAAAGATGGTGACTTGGGGCCGATTTGGATTTCGGGATTTGGCGGTGGAGAGGGAAGTCTCGGGGAGCTTGGTGGATGGGACATCTTTGCGGATTCGACAGAGGATAACTCAAAAACAACAAGACATCTGAAGGGGCTGCCTGCGTGCTTGTTCAGAGCTTCGTCGTGACGATGTACGCGGGCAGATGTTGAGCAGCCCCTGTCTCGCTGTCTCGTCTTCTGCAACAGCCAATCAGAAAGATCTCGGTTAGAAAGAGGGAGCCACGCCCACGCCCTTGACTTCTCTTCTTCATACATCAGCACCCTTACAAGACCTTTCAAGGCAACATGGATGTCGACGACGACGACGCTCCTCCAATCCTAGTCGATGTGGAAGGGCAAGCACGCACGGAAGGAGAGTCGGAACCTCTCAAAGTACCGATTACGATAGTCACAGGCGAGTGACGCATCTCTTACAGCACGTCCCTGTCTAATGCATTGTCCTCAGGATATCTTGGGGCTGGGAAGACGACCCTTTTGAACTATATCCTGACTGAACAGCACGGCAAGAAGATTGCTGTCATATTGAATGGTTAGGTCTTCAGGCTTTCCCCTAAAGTAGAACATTGCTCTGACCTTCCACTTGCCTGTCACAGAGTTCGGTGATTGTAAGCAGTGTTTCAACTTCTTTATAATATGATATACTAAGTTCTTCAGCGGCCGATATCGAGAAAAGTTTGACCGTCAACAACGGCGGAGAACAAGTCGAAGAATGGCTTGAGGTTGGCAACGGCTGCATATGCTGCTCCGTAAAGTGGGTTTGTTTCATGAGTTACTTGCGACCGCTACTGACACTTCAAGGGACCAAGGCGTCAATGCCATCGAGTCCTTGATGGATAAGAAAGGCGCCTTTGATTACATTCTTCTTGAAACTACCGGCTTGGCAGACCCAGGAAACCTTGCACCCCTGTTCTGGGTTGATGAAGGCCTTGGGAGTACCATATATCTTGATGGCATAGTCACGCTCATCGATGCCAAGAATATTCTTAAAAGTCTGGACGAGCCAGCTCAAGAAACGCTTCCAACTGAGGGACACGACGAACATGATGGCCATTCAGGCCCTCTATTAACCACGGCACATCTTCAAATCTCTCATGCTGATGTCATTGTCGTAAACAAATCTGACCTCGTCAGTGAGGAAGAATTGCGGACGGTACTTGAACGTGTTCACGCAATTAATGGGTTGGCAAAACTCCATGTCACGCAGCAAGGCCAGGTACCTCATCTCGAAGGCTTTTTACTGGATCTTCATGCGTACGATAATGTTGGGACGCTGGATGTCGGTGCCAGAGGACACAGCCATTTGGACCCAGTATATAACCCAGTTCCTTTACCATGTGAGATACTAAAAATATCCAGTCCATAGCAACTGTTACTATTTCGGTACCCGTCCTGGAGCCCGAGCAGCTGCCGAAGCTGGATGCCTGGCTGAGATCGATCCTTTGGGACTCAAAATTACCCATTGCAAATGACAATGGCACGGATCTGAAGGATACAAACAGCAGCAGCCTTGAGATACATAGACTGAAGGCAAAGCTGCCTCTTTCGACAGGGGATATCAAAACTGTGCAAGGCGTTCGAGATGTTTTTGAGATCTTAGATGCATCGCAGACTCCATCAGCAGAGGCCACTTTGGAAGGGAAGGTGGTTCTTATAGGAAGATTTCTCTTGAACAAGCCGTTTAAAGAGAACTTCATCAAGTTCACGAGAGGCCGACTTAATTGACTTGCAATTGAAGCATCCGTCATTTACGAGTTTCTCTCCCTTTTCTTCCACGCTGGGCAGATGTTCGCGGCGCGTTCGAATCCGAGGATGTACTGAAATATTCCATCTTCTGTTATTCATTCTTCCGCAGTTTCTTCCCAGATCGCGAACCCCTCAATCACGATCTAGTTGATCAACAGGGAATATTGCCCGCCATCTAATCATTCTTCAACCCGTCTCGCCTATTGCCGTTGATTCTAAGAAATCATGTCCATCACATTTGTGAAGTGGGGGTCGATTTACCAATCGTGTGACTGTCTTTCGTCTGCATCAACTCGGCATCGCGCCCTTCAGGAGCCGGCTATCCGACACGCATTTCACAGTGTCCCAGCACCCTTGATCATGCCATACTGCAGAAAACTTCACCTTCTTGCTGCACGAGCGCCTCCGCATTTCGTAGCATTGCAGCGGATGAAGATAATCCACCATCAGAGCACTGTCACGGTCAAGTTGAAGGGCGTTGTTGGCATTAATATTCATAGCTCACTATATGAGAAGAACGGACCCGGAAGCTAGACTCGCCCGATTCCGATGCGTTATAAACCTGCATTGTTGCTTAGATTTCTTTAATTTGCGAGCTCATTCGACCCTAGCAGACTGTCTTGCAGCAGGCCTACCTACGGCAGTTGGATGCTGGCATACAACCATGTTACAGATTGCTAGGAAAGAACATATTTTGTAAACCTGAAATATCCCGCCTCACCGGAGCCTTTTGAGCCTTCTACAAAGTCTTTCGGTGTTGAGAATGTTTTTCCCGGTCTTAAGATTTATCGAACACCAAACATGGATTTCTCGAATGTCGAGATCCTTCACCATCTCTCCAGAGAAGGAGTATCAAATCCATTATATCTCGCTTGCGCTGCTATATTAGTTGTGTTGTCGGCTTTACTTTTTCCGCAAAGAAAATTGAAAAAGTCCATTCCTCTCTACGTCAGTGAAGGGGATCCAAAAGAGAGATGGATATCCGACGCCCTAAACCTTCTTCGAGAGGGCTACAGAAAAGTACAATATGTGCACCTTTCAATCCACGGCTTTTATACGCTAACAATGATGCAGTTCAAAGATCAGCCATTTCAAGTCTGGACGACAGAAGGTCACTAGGTAATCCTACCACCAAAATTTATTAACGAGGTTAAGATGCTACCAAACGATAAATTTCCATCGCAGCTTCAAGATCTCATGCAAGGACAACATACCACATTCTTGGCCCCAGACAGAGAATTTCTTCTTGCAAAGACAGCCAAGCATGAGCTGAACAAGAACATGCGTGAGTCCGAGAAACATCTCAATGAGACAAATTTGAACCACTACCAACCCTGAAGCTTTGTAGCTAGGATATTTCCAGAAGTGAAGGAGGAAATTGATCTCATTCTCCCAGTTGAAATGCCACGGTGCTATGGTTCGTATGTCGAGTCCATTGATGGTAAATTCTAATCTTTTGATATAGACTGGACCCCTGTCACGCTATATCCAAAGATCACGAGGATTGTCAGTCAAGGCACCGGGCGAGCTTTCGTTGGCACGCCCCTAAATCGGAATGAGGAATGGATCAGAACGAACATCGAATATACAAGGGATGTTTTTGAAACAGCCGCCAAACTCAGGACATGGCACCCACTTCTACGACCAGTGATGAAATACAGGGTTCCTGCTTTACAGAGGATCTACCGAGATAATTCCATTATCGGAAGACTGATCACCTCAATCATTCAGGAATTAGAGAAGCTGGAGAAGACAGAGGGAACAGCCACACGGAATGATGCTATTGCGTGGGTTCGAGATGCTCTCCCTACCCAAGAGAAGAATGACTATAGGTTTCAAGCGATCACTTCACTAGGATAGTATGCATGTTTCCTAGGTATTTACTTCCTTGTTTAGATAGTTTTGGGAGTATCAGCAGCCCTGCTGATCTCTGATCGGTAATATATTGGAAGGCTCTAAGACCCTCGAATACCGCCCAAATACTCCCAAACGCACTGAGTTGACTCAACGCTAATCTAAGGGCTTGATAGCGGCGCTGCTTCTGTCCATACCACCTTGCAGATGGTTACCAATTCCATCTTTGACCTTGTAGCGCGTCCCGAGTACATCGAGGTTTGAGAAACGATGCAAGGGAAGTACTCGCCGAATCTAATGGTGAATGGACAATTGAGAGCATGTTAAAATTGAGAAAGATGGACAGTTTCATGAAGGAGGCGCAGCGCTGTGGTGGGGCGTCTGTTGGTATGCTCGATTATCTCAGACTAGTCTCTCAATTCAGGCATTTTGATTTGCTGACGAAGAAGTTGAAGCTGCTTTCCAGCGCAAAGTACTAAAACCCATTACCCTTTCTGATGGGACATACCTCAAAGCTGGAACTTTCCTGTTCGCCGCTTCTAATGCAATTTCTGCGGACCCGGCTATCTATGAGAATCCGGACGAATTTGATGGCCTGCGCTACTACAAGCTTCGACAGCGCTCAGCAGGGGACGAGAATAAGCATCAATTTGTGACGATTGGCAAGAATATGATGCATTTTGGCGGTGGAAGACACGCTTGCCCGGGTAGAAATTTTGCTGGACATGAGATCAAGTTGATTTTGGCAAACTTGCTCCTCAAATACGACATGAAGTTGCAGGAAGGTCAAGGACGACCAAAGAACTTTCTTCTTCAGTTCCAATATGTACCAAACCCGACCGCGTCCATTCTTTTCAAGAAAATCACAGCATAACGGCGGGATGAAAAGGTTGCGTCTTAGCTTCATAAGCATTATTTACCTTGGCAATCTAAAATTTAGAGCAATAAATGTCTTGATAGACACTTTCCAAGCTTTCGAATTTGTCTTTCTCACCCGCCTAATGACTCCATAGAATGTTTGGGTTGATCGATCAATGTCCAAGAACTAGGTTTAATAGCCATCTGCGGTGCCAGCCTCCGGAACAAAGAGTCCCGAGACTATTTGCGTTGTTCGTGGGCGCAATTCTCGATTGATTAAATGGCGAAGGAGCTTTGGGCGTGCTGCCTCGGACTCGGGCTTGAGAGGCTCTTTCCTTCGCCAAGCTCGACATAGAACCCCAAATCCTCAAAGGCCAACACTACTCTCGAGAATGACCTGAACCCAGAACAGTCTTACTTCTTCACCTATGCAATTTTTCTTAATCTCTTGGCTCTATAACTCCGCACGGAGTGTGATCCCCATAATTCAGACTGTAACACTCAACCCAGAGATTGGGTATATGCCTCAAAGCAATCATGGTACCAGCCCATCGCGACCACGTGGGAGATCGGGCTCGAATCAAGCTTCATCGACCCTAGATATGTCATCGTACTTCCTCGTCCATCGAAAGACTGACAAAAGTTCCAATGGCGATTCGCCAATGGTCTCTCCTCAGAGCGAACCGACATCATCCCAAAGAACTCTCAAATTTGGAAAAGCCGGAGGGCCGAAAATTTCAAGAGAGTCGTCGAGACACAACCGCGAACCGGAGAGAGAGCCTCTTGAGTCACCGGTAGTAGCACCAACTGCGAGGAGACAATCTCGGCAAGCTAGGGATTGGAGTGAGCGAGCAGTGAGCGACGCAGAATCGCGACCAAATCTTGACCCGCCTCGTCCGGCGAAGAAGGGCATGGAATGGGTGTGGTTTCCAGAAGGATATTGGGCAGAAAGGATCGTTCGGGACTCCCCTAGAAGTCAAGCAAGCTTCAAGAAATTCTTCACCCGACCCGCCGAGTCACGCACTCCGCGCAGCCCATCACCTTCAAAGACCCGTTTCTCCATCACCCCGCCTAAGTCGATAATCCCTAAAATCCAGATCGGCAGTCTGAGATCTAAGAAAAGCTCTGACAGAGAGTCGATTGCAGAAATCAATAACCAGACATTAGATGAAGTAGGACCTCGTAATGGTAGAAAGCCCTCGCAAGAGCTCAAGAGGGATTCGAGGTCATCGACGGTGCCTCCGCTCGGTGAAGGGCTATATTGCAAGACTAAGAGACGCCTTGGTCTCACGAAACAAAAGGTAAGTGTTGAGAGGCCATGGCTATAGACTAAGCTGACCTTCCAAGTCTTTTGATGACGCTGCCTCAACAAATACTGTCGTCTCACGTACAGCAGCACTGCTCGAAGGCACGAGCCACTATTTCGACAAACTTCATCGCGAACGTTCTCCAAAGGCGATGAAGGCACCAATTGCCTTATCCCCAAAGGGTAATCGCGTCTTTGGCCTTGCTCCATGGCATCGCAAAAACTCCCGGGAATCATTATTATCAGTGTCAGACTCTGTGCACAACCTCTTGATGGGAAAGACCCCAAGCGTAACCCCAGTATCCGAAGTTCAATACAGTGATCGCCATGGAAAGAATCATTCAAGAGGTATGAAAGACAGGAAAGGATTTGTCACCATATGCTAATTCTGTGGTTCAAGTGGAAATTTCGGATCCAGTCGCGGAAACAACATTTCTTCCTTCAGTAAGTACTGTAGGCTCATTTTTCACAACGGCTTATCTGAACCTGACTTCTTCTCCAATACAGGAAGCTTTGCGTATAATGACCCCGGCGATCCAAACCGCAGACGCAAGAGATTTCTTTTTTCCTGGACATGAGTCCATACCCGAACAAGAGGATCCTTCGCCGACAGGTGTGCTGGCAAGTGTGGGGTTTCACTCTATTCCTAAGCATGGAGGGAATGAGGAGTTAGCAGTCAGAAAGGGGCGGAAGGCCGGTCCTCAGCGAGTGAACTCTGGAAGAACGTCAAAATCGCCATTGCCATCGCCACCTCCAATAGCTGAGAACTATTCGTCCAGCCAATCGTCGTCTCAATTTGAGCTGAATATACCCGAGCATTTGCCAAGCAGCCCGTTGTGCCCCCGGAACCCAAAGCACAAGAGCGGAGGCAAGGGGATTTGTGTCTATCACGGAAGGGGCAAACCAGAAGGGGAAGCTGATGGGAGATGGACTTGATAGCAAATAGGTGTAGTACTGGGATGGTCCTTGGTATCCCTTTCGTGCCTAGCATGAGCCACGACAAGCCTGCCCGCAGGTGAGCACTCAGTACTTAATATTCCAACATGGATGAGAAATTGAGAAGATGAGGCTGTAGCTCTGGGGAGCGGAGGATATAGGCAAAAAGATTGAGTTCAGCCATTAAATTCGAGCACGAGAGTGAGGCATCTGGGTACAAGGTCCATTGCTAGGGGTCAAGATTGGTGTTCCAATCTTGATAGAACAGCATATACGCGGTGGATGGAGGATAGTGAACGTGTAGTCGTCGAATTTAAGCTACATGGCACGTGACTTGGCGATTGCACTTTAAGTAATAAATGCATGCCGTACAAGAACATCTACTTCACCTTCAGCCCAGCCCAGCCCACCTCGACACTGACATCGTATTGCGACACTCGCGATGTCTGCCGACACCCCTCAGCAGGATCCTCTGCTGCTTCTGCGGCAAGCAATTGCTTCAGAAAGTGCTTGCATCCCAACCACTTCCCCAGATGCGTCCTCGGCTTCATCCGTCGACTTGAGCCTTGCGAAAGCAACCTACCTTCTGTTCTCCTCGCCCGTTCAGGCTTCTATTCCACTCACTACACCAACGCGCTTTATCTCATCAGAAAAACCCGTCGACCTCCGGAGTATCTACTTTGCCTGGCTCAAAAGAGAATCAGCAATCCCCGAATACAATGCCTCCGCGCGCGCCTTGACGGAGGAGTTGGCGGCTGCAGGAGGTGCAGGCGGAGAAATCCAGAATCTACCTTTCGTGGAGAGATTGGACTTGCTTACGTGGCTGGAGAGCGCATCAGAAGAGAGCGAATTTATCAGACCATTAGCGTCGGATACGCTGAGTGCTGCTGCTTCAGCGCAGGTTGCTTCTGGAAAGGCTGGAGGGATTGCGCCGGTTACAAGTGGTACTGCTGGAAGACAGGGCAAGACCATCGATCCACGTCTTCAGGAGATCTACAATGGAGAGAGGAAAATGGGCGACAGGAATAGTGTATTGAGAGGGATCAAGCCGACAGTAAGGACCAGCGCACTTTGTGACAGTATCCCTGGATTCTAATTTGTTTGATAGGATTTCTCTCATGTACGAAAACTAGCCGCGCCTTTCAATGCGCGCAAGGCAGCTCAAGCAGCTACAAATCTCGCGGTTAATCCTACTCTGGCCCACAATCCGAAGGCCCCAGCCCGTCGACCAGACCCCATCATCCTCCTCTCCCCTTCGGCATCATCTCTTCTCCGGTTATCAAATATCAAGTCTTTCCTCGAGGGCGGTATCTATGTTCCTCCCGAGTCGTCCAGCTCAACATCAATTTCGTCGGCGTCCATGCTGCACATTGTCCGTGCCTTCCCCACTATAGATCCCTCGCGTCCCTTGCGCTTCATAATTGTGGATACGCCTGAGCAATTTAAGCCCGAATACTGGTCCCGGGTGGTAGCCGTCTTTACTACTGGGCAGACATGGCAATTTAAGAGCTATAAATGGCAACAACCTCAAGATTTGTTCAGGCATACGCTGGGTGTGTACGTTGGCTGGAGAGGCGAGCAACTGCCTGAGACAATTAAAGGCTGGGGACGAGGGGTTCTTGGAACTCAAATCGATAAATGGAGTGCCGGCGCGTCCTCTGCAAGTAGGTGGCGTGATCGAGAAGTCGTTGAAGGGATTTGGAAGTCAATTGAGGATAATATGAGGAACAAAGGTTGGAGACGAGATTCAGGCCCAACGTTGATCTGATGCTATGTGTACGAATACGGCGTCTGGAGTTGGCTGGGCTAGGAGCTATCAAAGGCTACGAAAAGTCGCTAGGATGATATCCGAAATTGATAGATGGTTTCTTTGAAGCCCACTAATTTACTCTATTGCTGAATACCGGTATGATTAGGCATCTGTTCCTCGACCTGCATTCTGCCCTGAAATCTTACATGTGTCCCTGGTCAGTCCTCCCTTTGAAGAGTGAAGGCGATCGAGGATGTTGCCAAAAGGCTCAAAAATATCTTGCAAACGATATAATCAACTCTGCTTAAAGCCAAATCTGTCGAGCATTACACGAATAGTGTAACCGCGTTGAAGGAGCTCTACCAAGGTATGCAATGCAACACCACCTCTTTCCGAATATGCAAGAATCTCCAACCGTGTTGGTCAAGGGTTAAACATGATGGCGTTCTTTGGCACCATGCCGGTTCCCTTTGTCTCAATTGTGTTCAGAGCCGAAGATCCCGAGAGGGCTTCTGTCCCGTGCTTCTACTTCTCCTTTGCTTCTACTTCTCCATCTAGAACTTTGTATGCTTAAACATAATAGAGACAGCTGGCAAAGGTATGCCTGAGACTGTGAGAGAGTTACAGCCTTCCTACCTGTCTTGAGGGGGCAAGATGGTTTTGTGATTCCCATTCGGCGAACTCTTCCCGGGCCATGGGCGAGCATTCTGGTGGGAAGAATCGTTGCTTCTTACCTGTATCGCTGCACATGATCTCTCATATAGTGAAGATCTTACCCTGCTGCTTGCATATTAATAAGTAAGCCCTAGCCTGGGCTGCCGCTCTGTATGCGGCCAAAGCTGGTTCATAGATATGCAACCCCGCTCAAGACTTCGTTGCTGCTTTAATGTCTTTCCCTCTGATTAATTTCTGGATAGAAAGAGAAATGCTAGGCATACTGGTGGCGTCCTCTGTAGTGTTCCAAATCTACCTTCTGCAAGAGGTCAACGAGGGCTCCTTGAAGGGTGGTCATGGACGCATGTGGATATGAGTACTCAAGCCAAAAGCCTGACGTGTTGGTACAGTCTCGCTGCGTCAAAGATGCTCCTAGTTGAGTCAAATCCAGCCTCCAGGACGGATCGGGAAGGAGACATTGCAGAGAGCAAGCGAGAGTGAGCAACACCACCTTTCCAACCTTTTGTCAAAACCATGCTTATTCCTCGCATGCATGTGTTAATCACGCCTTTCTGCGGGATTCTAGTTGGCATGCCCCCCGTTTACGGAGGGAAAATGCGCGTCAAGTGACAGGATGCCGACCGGGACATCGAGGCATGCACTCCTGTATAGATGACCTTGGCGCATTTTGGTGGCTCCAATCTTCTAGTTTTGAGACGAAAAAAGCCCTTGCTCTATCCAATCCTTCGAGGTTAACAGTTCCTGCCTCTTTTGTCAGAAATAGGTCGGTTGGTTGCAGATTCATGGATCGCTCTCCGACATCACCAATTCTGCTTTGCTAGATGACACTTGAACAAAGACTTGACAGAGAGTCGTAAATTGATCTGCATTGAATTCTTGGACCGCAGAAGAATTATACGCCGTGCTTCGGGTTGAGAATGGAGATCAATCGCTCTTCGGCGGGGGTGGTGGAATAAGTACGCTTGTTTCCCGCTGAATGGATGGCATAGTTCATTTATTTGACATGAGAAGCAGCTCTTGGGGTCTGTAGAATAATTGCAATTGGGATTTCGGTTTTGAGTGGGAGAGGAAGACTCATAGCTGTCAACTCTCATACAATTCACCAGTGTCTTGCATTCAAATATGCCCATAAAGTCAGAAGATGGGCAAGCAATGTTCAAGACCATTGCTAGGACACAGCTCGATTTTGCAAACAAGTGCAACATGCACATCAAATGAGCACCTTGCAAGTGTGAGCGTATCCGGTATTCAAAGAGCCCTAGAGCCATAAGCATCAGGAGAATAGGCATTTACGAACGACCATGCTGGTGAGAAGCAATGCTGAGCTCACCACAATGGCGGTGACATCTTGTCATTGAGCCGCAGATTGTTCAAGGTAAGTAGGTGGAACAGGATTGGCCGAAGGAAGCATGCTACCGCCTTGTCTTGGAAGCACAATAGTGTCAGTCCAATGGCTATTATGAAGGTTGACTGGAAAGAATCTGAATGGTCGAATCCACAGAAGCCTAAAATTTACTTACTGTTGTGTATTCCTGAATGCAGACTTTCAAAAGCATCCATATAGTTCATTTACCAAGCGTAAATGTTCAGCATCTCGGAACAGAGTGATGTCGTGTACTGCATACTTCGTATAGACTTCGCCTGATCAGCAAAGCCTCAAATGCTTCTACATAATCTCACATTGTGCGTTTCGAAAATCAGACTGCTTTTCATGGTGGACAAAGATTTCCAATCCGTGTCACAAAAGCCATACCGCCTTTTCACTCACCGACGCTCACTGACGGTCGTTGCTCTCAGACACAAGGCCAGCCGCGGGACGGCGCATAACACGGTAAGGGGGGACAAAGCACTGCAGCAAGACACTTGCCTCGTGGCTTTGAAGACACGACGGCGGCCCGCAGATGGCGAGAAACCGTGCACAGCGCTTTGCCTCGTGGCTAATCCTCCTGTTTCCCGCATGGCTTGTACGTTGATGGTACGGATAATCCGAATGGTTGGGAGCAGACGGTGCAGAAATGATGGCTTGTGGTACGGCACAGTCAACAAAACTACTGCTGACCCTCGTGTATCATTACTCGGAATGGCAAGCATACCGCTCTGTTGGTATCGTGTCAGCTCCGATGGGAAAATCAAGAATGTACAATTTGCGATCTCTCCCTCCAATTCGACGTGCAATGTGGAGAAGCGCAGAGGCGCCTCTGCCTAAAGCCGCGCCAAATTCTGCGCTCTTGCATGCAGGATAGTACGAGACTACGAGTACGACGATCTGAGTAAGAGCCCAGATCCTGACGTAAGGTCGATGTATTGAAATAGGTGGCTGGATCCGCCTCATCAGCGTGGCACAGATGACGAGAATCGGATTTTTCTGACCCGCGTGAATCCCTTCCCAGGCTTTTGGATCACGAGGATCCGCTAGGGGAATTCCTCGGGAGCGGTGGCTTTGTTCCTGCCAGTGTTTGTTTGAGGGGTCACAGGGGGCTCTCATGAGGTCCCCCATGAGGACTGCCAAGCGATTCTGGAAGATTGCTTGAAAGAGATAGAGGATTCTGAGACCCCGGGCTCCAAACCCTATTTTCATTTCTTTCAGCGGAGATTGTTCTTTTCAGGGTCCTGCTTTGGGATGATTTGCATCCGCGTCTCGTGTTGTCATGGATCCCAAGACCGTGGTGGAGTCTCGAAACGGGAAAGGGCAGGGTGGGCCACGTGGGGATCTGTCTTTCTCGGAGATTGAGTGACGATACAAAGTGTCCGGTGGGAGTCGGGATCCTTGTGTCCTCGGTTCGGTGAGCCCCGGTTTCGAAGGATTAGAGAAGATCGATGGAACGCTTCGCTAGCCCCTGGGTCCGTGGCCCTTGGGAAAAGATGCTTTGGCTGGGGGGGACGGGGTGGACAGGGCCGGGGTGGACAGGGCCGGGCCATGTTTCAATTTCCTCAGACTTCGGTCCGCGACGCCGCAGAGTGTGGCTTGGAGATGGACGCCGCACGCGAGGGTGAGGGTGTTGGTTTATTGCACATTCAGCGATCAGAGTTTCTCCTGTCAATGGCAGGGGAGTTATGAGGCTAGAGATGGGAAAGCGTCCATAGTGGACGCTGATATCGGCAGAGGGAGAGGGAGAGCGTGGCAGATTTCCGTACAAGCGCCGCCTCCAAATCACGCGGCTAAAATCAAACTCCCTTCAGACTTTTGGGCACTGGAGGGCCCGCCCGTAGGCTGCACCAAGGAAAGGCTGCCTGGGACGTGAAAGGGCTGCGTTTCTCGAGCCTCCTTCGAGCGCGCCATGCAGGAGGGTTAAAGCCAGATTTGAGAAGCTACTGTACAGGACCACGTGGGAGTGGAACACTCTTTTCCGCCCCCGCTGCCGGCCCTCCCTGTTCCGTGCCCTGTTCCTCTGCCGTTCACATTTCCCCTCGTGCGTCTCGCCTTCGCGATACCTGCATCTGTACCCAGAACACTCGAGACATCCTTCTCCGGCCTCGGCCTCGCTTTCTCAGGCCGAATCTTCCCACGCGCCACTGTTCTTCTTGACTCGCCGCCCGCGCCAGAACGCCACCCACTCGCCCCCCTGGCCCTGGAAAAACGTGTCCAGCACTAGTCAAACGTGCGGACAGGGGTCCACCAAAGCCTAAGCAAGATAGAAAACGTGGAGCGCGCCCGGCACGTCAGACCACATGGAAGAGCGCTCCCCGCTGCTTTTGCGTTGCTGATAAAGTGGCATGCTAACCCCTCACTTGGCCAGCGGAGACCCGCAGCCAGCAAGGTTGCGGGACGATCTTTCTCGTCTTCGAATTGCCGCCACACTGCCGTCCCTCGGTGGCAGAAATTGTCCATACGGCGGTGAGTCCTGGGGGTCTCGGAACAGTTTCCCTGAGATGAAGCCCATCTCGATGGTGGCGTCTGAGTGAGGTTCCCGCTTCAGCCTTTCCTTTCCTTTCCTGAGTCAGATTGCCAGACATCCATGGAAGTCAAGAATAGGAGGTCAAGGATGCCCTCAAAATCCCTATCGAGCAGTGCCATGCTGCGTTGTATACCGGCAATCATGTCCGTACGGCTTCGAGACTTTTTGCACGAGTCAAATCTCTGGCTGCACCCGCACCTGCGTTGTTTCGAAAGCATGAACCGGCGTTTGCTCACCAAATTTGACCGAGACACCGAGGGAGAAGACGTTAGTCCGATCATTGTTCCTGGTTGTGGAAGAGAAGAGAATTGGTCGGCGACGAAGGGGCAAAGTGGGCGGCCTTCACTTTCAGAGTTCACGCTGCGATGTTCGGAATTGCTGCTTTGATTGTACAAGTATCCAGAGCATCAACGATCACAAATTGTTTATTGCCAAGTAGTGCCTCGGTAAGCTCGCCAGTTCGTGCTGTCGCCGTCCTGTCGGCTTACCAATTAACCCCTGATGCTTCGTCTTCGTCTGGGCATCCAGTAACCGTAACCGTAACCGTAACCGGGAATAATTGCCCTATCACGTTCAGTGCGAGGCGCCATAACCATGCGGCGAGCCTGGCACGCGAACGGCTAGCCCTTTGGGCACTAGGCGCTCAACGCTTGAGCGTCGTACTCTGTACAGAGCACAGTTGTCTTACTGCATTCGGTAGAATTCAATCAAAAAGTATTCTCTTTCATCAACATTCTCCGTCTCGTTCGTGAATTCTCATCGCAAGATCAAGCAATTGACATTTGTGGAGCAGTATTCCTTTCAAACAATTTCCCGGCCGCAAATCCTCCTCTCAGTGGCTGGGGACAGGCAGGCAGGCCGGTTAGTCACCATTAACAAGCACCCTCGAGACACCAGCTGTCAAGGGACAGGAGCATGCATAACGGCTGATGTTCCCTCAAACCTCGTGGCATTTCCGATCTGGGACAGCAGAAAAGGGGTCTAGGAACCAGGCGTGTTCTGAGACATCGTTATGCCATTTCCGATTTCTTGCCCTATCACAACTTCTAGAAGGTTTAGAAGATGAGGGATCGACAAACTCCTGTGTTGTCAGTCTTGGAATCTGAGCCTCATGCGAGCCCCTTTGTCCCTTGTCGTCAGCGAATGGTGATCTCTCAACGTCAGAGATATCATATGATCGGCTACTGCTACTGACAGACTATATGCAAAGACAGGCCACCCAAAAGTGGGTGGTAGGAAAAGTAATCTCACGATAGAAAGTCCAAATATTGGCGGAACACGAGGCGGATTGCTTCAACTTCTAGTCGACCGGCGCCACCGAAGTGGATGTAAACAGCCGGCATTGTTATTGACAAACTATGTGAGAAAGTACTAGCGAAGTAAGTGAGTTTAAGAACTTTGCAACCAATTCTTTGTCAGACCTGCAGGCTCGTCCGGCTCTGCGGGAAGCCGCCATGTAATGAGGGAGAGGTAGGAGCATTGACATCGCGGACTGTCCCCTAGATGGTGCTGGGACCAAGTCTACCAAGACGTCGGCGACGGCGAGCCAGTGGTGCAGCAGCCAGAGCAAATGCGAGTGCACCGCAGAAACGCAGAAACGCAGAAACGCAGCCGGAGCAGGAGCAGACGAGAGATTATCTACCGGCCCTATATATGCGCCATAGGATGGCCATTTAATCTTACCTACTGACTGTTGTTGTCTGGCTCAAAAATAGACATCAAACGTCTGGCAAAACCCCCCAGAAAAGCCAGTAAAGTTCGGTTCGAGTGCCCTTTGCTGCACTGCTATTCTCGACGCCAGTGCCAGCCTCGGGCCCCAGAAACACACCAAG
This sequence comes from Lachnum nothofagi, assembly GCA_003988875.1. Lineage (NCBI taxonomy): Eukaryota > Fungi > Ascomycota > Leotiomycetes > Helotiales > Lachnaceae > Lachnum > Lachnum nothofagi. The sequence goes on from QYSG01018889.1 coordinate 342,570, forward strand.
AACGCACGCAGCCAGGAAGTTGACAAATCCTCCACAGTCCAGAGACAGAGGTTATTCTGGCTTGTCTACAGCCAGCCGTCTGTGCAAAGTAAGAGCACAGTGTGGCTGGTGTTTTGAGTAGGCCAGAAGCGATCGGATACGACAGCATCCTCAAAGCATTTTCGAGGGAGGGCGGGTGTGAGTTTCAGAAGCCGTTGTCTCAGCTGGCGAGGACGTGTTCCAGGCACACCGGAGTGGACCCAGGAAGGTGGAGGAGGCAAAAGCGCCCCGAGAAAGCCAGAAAGCCAAGGTGCCGTAGCCTGTCGCAGTGACTGTATCCACTGTATCCACCGTGTCCACCGCACCCACTGCTGCCCAGGACGCTGTTCAGGGTGTGGACACGCACTCTTTCCTCCCGTCCCGTCCTTTTTTCTTTTTCTTTTTCTTTTGCTCTCGCCGCCCCACGGGCACACGGGAAGCGTTGGGACCCGGGCCCCTCGACGACGATTGGCGCACGGAGGCATCGCTGGCAGGGATTGCTGCCTTGCTGCCTTGAGCCTACAGCACAGTACTGTAGGAGGGCGGACCTCCATCCATGATCCTGATCCTGATCCTGGCCCTGGCCCTGGCCCTGGCCCTGGCGAGAAGGCTGCTCGCATCCCTGCCGGCCACGAGAGATCCTCAAATTCCCACAATTCTAGCGCTCACGAGGAACGGCAGCTAAACCTGCGCCTGCCACGCCTGCCACGAGCCCAGTGCCACCCCGACGATTCTGCGTTGCCTTTGTATTCCGCTTGTATCGCCGCCGCTGCACCTTCCGTCAAGCACCCACGGCTTCTCTGGTACGTCGCTGGCTGCAGTCCTGGACGCTGTGCAACGCTTCCTCACCCTTCCCGCCACCACCGAAGCCCGTCTCTCTTGCTCGCAGCCGCCTTGCCTTGGCCGCAGTCGTGAGCGAGCGAGCGCGAGGAAGGCCAGGAGGAAAAACCCATCACAGCAACTAACGCATCGGATAGAGGCTCCAGTAGTCTCCAGACGCTGCATTTTGTTTCTCCTCTCCTCTCCTCTCCTCTCCTCTCGCCTCGCCTCGCCTCCGCTCCCCTCCCCTCCCCCTCCCCTTGATCGCATTTCGGCCGGCCGCCTGATCTGCGGCGAATTCTAATCGCTGCCTTCTCCACCTGTCTGCTTGTCTGTGCATGATTATTGCCGGCAAGGCTCTTCTGAACTAAGACTTTGCTTGCTTGCTTGCTGGCTCCGGAGACACTGGTCTTAGTCTTGGTTTTGGGCTGTGGACGTCAACCCCAAGAGCGGCAGGGTCCAGGATAGGAGAGCGTAAAACATCTTGTCTTCCAGAAACCCCATGGCTCTTTCCCAATCTCAATCTCAATCTCAATCTCAACCACAGTCCACCTCCAATACTTCAGCAGCAGAACCTTCCTTTCGAATAGTCGCACCAGCAAAAAATCCCACTACATCGGCAGCACCTTTTCCCGGAACGTCGTCGACCCTGCCTCATTCACAAACCTCGAACTCGAATTCTTCGCCCAGTCGTCCCTCGCACATTTCCAAGCATCGGCAGTCTGCGCTCTCCACCAGTTCCACAAAGCAGAGCCGCGTTACGTTGTTCAACTTCGCTGCCTTAGCCCGAGACAAAACTACAAGTGCCATTGCAAGTTTATCTGAACCAGCACTACGAGGCAGACCTTCGTCGAACAGTCTTTACCGCTCTGCGCAAAGCTCCCCCACCTCTTCCTCACCTACCGCTGTTACCCCCTCTCGATCCCCAGATTCGCCCAAGGGTCTACAAGAAACACCAGAGGGCAATATAACCTCCCCCCCGACCGTCCCTCCTTCGCAAGCAAGACTCGATACGGCCCCTACTACGACCTCAACTACGCGCCAGTCTCTTCTAGAGACGAATCCGCCCTCCCAGGCGTATTCCAATACTTCCCCTGACGAGCCCGTTCCTGTAACCGTTCTTCCCTCGGCAAATTACAACAAGATGCATCAGACATCTTCGCGCTTATTGCGCATGACCTCAGATGATAGGCCATTCACACGGGTGGGAAACACTAGGACAACCCACGGATCAATCTACAAATGCTGACTTAAAATAGGACTTCAATGATCTCTTTGCTACATTAGTCGTCAGCCTGCCGCTGGCAGCACATCGTGTAAGGCTGACAAGGGTGGAGCATTCATTTCTATCAGAGGAGGCTATCAACAATCTTGGCTCGCTCAAGTTCTCCCAATCAAACCGGATGCCTGATCCCAAAGATCCTTCTAGGATTGTCACTACCACGACTACGACTACATTCTCCATGGCACGAGAGATGGCCCGATCTGTCTGCCAACGTTTTCTGGATGCAAGATTCATTGAATCAGCGGATGGCAAGCAGGCGAAGGAGTTTACAATGAAAAGCTCTGTTTGGCAATTGACGCCGAAAGGCATTCATGTTTTGGAGAGATTTTGTGCAAAGAATGGAATTCAACAAAAGCATGTCACGGAAGTCGTCAATTCCCATAGGAACACTATGCAGCTTGTCATTCTTGAGAGAGATTCGGCGACAGATAAGCTATCGTCCGATCGAAGCACTATCGAGGTCATTTTTCGCCGCTTTATAGGCCAGAATGGACCAAATCTAAAGCAGAGCACCAGTTCTGCTGATTCGGATTCGCTGAGCGAATATAAAGACGGACTTACTGGTGTGAAAATGGCCGTTGAACGCCGGATAGGCACCCCGGCAAAGAGTGTTTTCCAGACTTTTACAGGCAAAGCGGCCGTTGATTGGTTGATGGATTGTTGCACCACAGTCGATCGTAGGGAAACAGTTGAGATTGCAACATTGTTCCTAGAGCTGGGCTTAATTTGGTGTGTGCAGACAGACAAACCCTACCTAATTTCCATTGGCGCCGATAAGGAGAAGGAACCCAAATTTCAGCCGACGAAAGTTGCTCTCTATCAGATGGCACAAAAGGGCAAGGATGTGATCAACATGAATACGAAAGATAGGGCCTCAGAGAGCGAGAATTCAGCCGCTGCGACCACCAGAGCTGGGGTTTCCCGTGACTCCAACACCCAGAAGCTCGACAAGATCTTGAACGATGCTGCCCTCCGACTGCTATTCCGCGAGAACTTGAGAGATACGCATTGCGAGGAGAATTTGTCGTTCTACCTTGATGTAGACGAGTTTCTCAAGTCTTGCAAATCTGCAATCAAAGCTAATTCGCCGTCCAGAAGCGGTAAGAACGCTTCGGGACCGAATCTCGATGCAGTGAAGGAAACCATGGCGTCGGCATACGGTATCTATAACGCGTTCTTGGCCCCTGGTTCGCCATGTGAACTCAACATCGACCATTTGCTTCGAAATCAACTCGCAACAAGAATGACAAAGGCAGTAGGACAAGATGCAGCGATGATAGATAGTTTGAAGGAGGTCACCAAGCTGTTTGAAGAAGCTCAAATATCAGTCTTCAAACTCATGGCTAGTGTAAGTCGATTTTTCCAGGAGACCGGCCACATGGTGCTAATGTCAATCAGGATTCCGTTCCCAAGTTCATGAAGAGCTCCAAATATGAGCAAACTCTCAAGAACTATGATTTCGACGCTCTGCCGCATAGGTTCAAAGAAATGAGTCCACCAGAGCGCAGCATGAGTAGATCGAATCGATAATCCGCAGGGAATCCGATAAAATTCCTTAAAAGCGTTAATCCCGTCCAAACCTTCGATTACCACGCGGATTTCGAACTTCAGATCGGGTAGTCTCTTTACCAATCTGGGTAATATTCTTGGATAGACGATTCTTGTGTTTTAGCGATTGCATAGATTCCCCCGGCTCAGGACGTTTAGGCATCGAGCCACTTTTATAATGACATTGACTGCCGCTATTCATGCATCTGGCGGTGCCTTTTTGATACCGAAATATTCTGTATATTGCATCTCTGGCGTTCAGGCTCACCGAAAATGGCTTACTAGAGAGACCCCGCTTCATCTGCATATTGTTTTATTCGAGTTTGGAGGAGGTTGGGTGATGGTGGAAATGATTTGCGAGGTTTGAGACGCTGAGTTACCAGGTCCCCACAACAGTACCAGCCGCCTTTAATTACCTTTACATTTACCATGGGCGAGGAAGTGTATTTACTAGAGGGGAAAACGTACCCAGACTAAGGTGCGCCAAAAATGCAAAGAAATACGAATCTCAGCCCGCCGCGTTATGGGAGGTAGCGCGTGTTTGCCAACAGGAATGAGACGGCTCAGTCGCGTCAAGAATGTGTGCCGCCAAGATGAATTCCTCTAGCCAGCAGGAGGTGCCAGTCGCAATCTCTTTTCCGCCCGCGTTGTACTATTTCGCGTCTGGTTCCTGCGTTCTTCGCGCTACTTCCTACCATCGTTGTTTGTGAGATTGAGTATCGCGCCAATCCAGGAACGCTATCGTAGATCTTGCCTAGACTTAAAAGCTTTCGAGCGACGTGATTGGACACTAGTGTATGGCCGCCACCTTTAGCCTCGGATGGCAGCGTTGGTGGTGAGCTATGTTTGATGAGATTCTCTCTAGATTGTCGACTAGCTGAGGAGTGATCCGGTGCCGGGAACGCTGGGAAAGGGGTAAGGTCCTTTAAAAATGCATGCTCCCACCCCTCGATCTTTTCTTTTCTTTCACATCTATCAAGCACATATTGTTACTGCAATCAGTCACTCTTTCAGTCTCCAGACTCTCACACTCTTTTATAACCCCTAATATCTAATCAACCTGCAAAAATGAAGTACTCATTCGCTGCTCTGGCTTTGGCCATGACTGGTGCCATGGCTCAAAATGGCACCTACGTTACCACTCAGGTCGTCACGGCCCTCACCACGTACTGCCCTGCGGCCACCACTTTGACGTACAACAACAAGACCTACACCGTGACCTCCGCCACCACATTGACAATGTGAGTCTAACACGCAGTTCTGCCCACCTTGCTTCACTCCTTTGAAACTCACACGAAAACAAGCACCAACTGCCCATGCACGATCACGGGCACAGTCAAGCCTGGCAACTCCACTGGTAAGGGATCCGCCTCCACAGTTCTCTATACCAGTTGCCCATCAACTACCGCTTCAGTTCCCGTCGTTGTGAAGAGTTCCTCGCCCGCACCCCCTGCGACGTACACCAACCCTCTCACCCCCGTCTATACCACCACCAACGCCCAAGGCCAGACCGTTACTAAGACCGGGGCTGCCGCACCCACTGGTACCATGCCAGCCTCGCCATCTCAGTTCACGGGCGCTGCCAGCGTGAACAAGGTCGGTGGCCTCGTCGCCGCCGCTGCCGGTCTTGCTGCCTTAGCTCTATGAAGGACTTTCGGTTAGCCAGATCATGAAAAGGGGATGTAGATATTCAAGTATAATCGGTTTGGTGTTTGACATGTTCTTGCTAGAGGGGGATGGCTCTAAGGTGCTGGGAGGTCTACTTCGGATGTAGTACATAATAATAGGGTCGCTGTCCAGTGAGCTCTTTTGTGGTTTAGGATTGAGATATGAAATGCATGGATTAAAATTATTTGCCTTTATGCCTCTCGCCTTGTGTGTCTTCAATCCTTTCGCGACACTTTGTGTTCACCTCATCGTTCACAGCTCTCTTCCCGCTTCAGCTGCCCCGTCACTTATCATCCATCGCCACCTGCACCACGTCACTCTCACTCGCCGTCTGTCCTCCTGTTCTACGACTCCCTCCTCTACATCTACCAAATGATAAACGCGAAGACATCACGCGTCAATCCCAAACCCCTGTTAGACCGCTTTCTACCCGAAATCTCATCATCGGTGGCGCCCCAAACTTGCTCTTGACTTACGGTAGACGCCTATTCCGCCACTGACATTCAACGTGTACACTCGCCCTTCACTGCACCTAACCCTCGCAGGTCGCTGCTTCGAGGCTACTAACGCTGCTGCTAGATCCACACCACGAGTAACTGTATCGAGGCGAGTATTTACTATGCAAATTAGATCTATCCATTGTCCAGTCAATTGTTGTCTAGCATCTCAACAAGATCTTTGTTCGCTGCTGCAATTTCAATGGTTGAGGGCATGGCCGTTGCGATGACTGCCAAAGGCCTGATATTGAGTGCTGGGGCTGCTAGAGGCTGTAGATGGGGAAAGTTGTACTCTGGGAGAAAGTCTGGACATGCGGACTTAATGTCTGCACTTTACTCTAAGATTGCTCATCACTTTGACAACTCATAATCATAGAGCGTCCAATCATCGATTGGTGGTGTCTAAAGTCTAAGTAGGGGGAAGCGAGTCCCTTTCGAATGCCTGATCACCGAGGTGAAAGTCTGAGCGCTGCTTTTTCCTGACTTCCCTCCATGCAAGAGACAAAGAATCTAGGGCCGATCCCCGAGATATGCACTGATATTGTGTTCAGACGGGGAAAGTGCAACCCATCGATGATGGATGGGTCATCTGAAGGCCGTCGCGGTCCGACTTCCCAGCTGGCACGCTGCTGCCTTGAGTGTCAACGAAAATGGAAACCGCAACACAGATCTTCCATGGAGTATTGCGTTTGCTGCATCTGCCAAGATTTTTGCATGCAGATACTTTGTTCGAAGAAAGGCGGGATTCTGTTCGAAGTTGAAGACGCGTCGAGGGGCCATGTGAGTACGTAGCATTTCAGCATCTTGCATCACGTAACTGCTCATTATGCTGATGCACATCGCCGTGTATGGGTATGGTGCACGTGTCGAAGTGACGCGGTGAGAAATGCGGTCGTCTCAACAGCGTGTTCCCTTACGATCGATGTCCGAGACGCGACTACTCCAGCGAGATACGTCGAGACCTCCTTGGTCTGGTCACACTACGGAGATATGGGTCGAGCATGAAAGATTTGATCAGAGTTTTGGAAGGAAAGCACGCCGTCGATTCGTCCCAGGGAAGCCTTTGTAATGTATGAGGGGAAGGAACGATTCAATTCAGAGTTTGTATAAGGCTCCCCCCGGATTGCACATTTTTTTCCACCTTTGAATCCCCAAGTCGCTAATCTTGCATGTGATATTGTGGATGATTGCGCTGCAACAATTTGGCTCAGTCTTAGTAGCCTAGAAGATCCAACGGATCATCGACTAGATCTCATGGATATTTCTGAAAGGTAGCCTGGCTGCTGGCTTTTGCACTTGGTCTTCCAAAATAGCGTAGATGCCTCATGATTCTGAAAACGCGTCATCTGCTTAGTCGATAGCAGAATCCGAGTCTTGTCCACTGTCTCCAGGGTCGCCCCAGTCCTCATGGGAACCGCAGACCTTTGGTGAAGCAACGTGGGATCCTAACTTGGGCTCATCTGGATCTACAAAAGGGTTTATCTGAATTCTTGCTTTCAGATTCCTAAGTTGGCGCCACTTGCTGGAATCGTGACTCCGATCGAGCATGGCTGATGAGCCTACAATATCAAAAATCTTGTCACATCTTTCATGGCCGCGCGCGTGCAATAAGAAACAAAAACAAGAAATTGCCCCTCGACTCAAGCGTAGTGGACTAGCCTTGATCGCATTGTTCATAGCGGTGGTACTTGAGATGAATGACTATTGAAAGGAGCTTTTAATATTAGGTAAGTACTTACCAAAAATGTCGCTCAAATTCGGGATTCTTTCTATGTACTTTTTGCATTCTGCTTCAATGCTCAGTCTATGCTTGCGAGAACCCGGTCATGCAACTACAAATAGGAAATCATCATATCCATACACGTCATCAGCAGCGCCGCGCACTCAAGGAATATCAAAAAGGGGCTTCAGTTTCTTGATCAGCAACCACTCATCGTTGCTGACATCCGACCTATAGAATTCCTTGAGCGTATCGATACTGGCTCTGCTAATGAGCGAGTACAGCGTATCTTTCTCCTCGAGGTGACGGCCGTAGGTAGGTTGATGGCCGCCCATCTCGATCTTGACGGCCACGGAGGGCTGTCCCTTTTTGCAGACCTGGATCTGCTTATGGTCACGCTCAATGCCGGTACTGTAGCTTTTAATCAGCTGCGAATTCAGATTGAGATACCAAAGTGAGACTTACACTCTGCCTAAGCTTACGATTTCCTTGACACCAGTGACAGAATTCTGCTTCACTGCTGCAATGGGAGTATGAATCTTAAGATTGCCTTCTATAACATCCACGCCCACAACGATAGGGCCAGTCTTATTGAAGACTGCCACAGGGGTCAAGACGCAAGGGAAGACTGCAAGAAGTTTGGAATCCTCCTTCTTCTTTGCGGTAATGAGATCCATGTGTTTAGTAAACGCATCGAAAAGATGGTAAATGATATCGGCAGTGAAGATCTTGATGCCTTGTTCATCGGCATACGCCTGTGCTTCCTTGTCAATCTTAACATCAAAGCAAAGCATAACGGCGTATTCCTTTTGCTTCTCGAGCATGGTACCGCAGTTCATGACATCTCTCTTGTAGACGGGACCAATTCCGACATTGGCCACCGGAATCTTTGATACCTTCAAGAAATCCAGAAGAGCTTCCAGGGATCCTAGAGTTGAGGCTTGGACTGTGACACCACGCCCAGATTTCTCAACACGGCTGAACAAGGCGTCTAGATCGGACTCAATCTCCTCTTCAATGTCGGACTGGTCATCATCAGGACCAATGACCATCAATCTCGAACCCGCAATGGCACCTTCGAGACCTGGAGCACTGATCTTCACACCAAGAGCTGCCTTGACCTCTTTGTTGTGGACATATGCAGACTTAAGTCGGAGCTCCTTCAGTGGTGCTGGAGTCAGTAGCGCCCGAATATTTGTTGTGATGGCACCTTCATTTCCACAGAGACAAATCTTATCTCCTTCTCGAAGAATACCATTCGAAAGAATGACATCGATCGTCATGCCGAAACCTTCAATGGCCTTGACTTCTAAGACTGTGCATTGAACCTCAGAAAGATACATCAATGATCCAACCATTCTCTCCTGTGTGAGTTGAATTATAAGCTTGAGCATGTCCGGAATACCCTCACCGGTGTGTGCTGACGTAGGTACCAAGGACACGAATTTGGCCATCGACTTGTTCTCATAGTAAAGCTCAGAGTTGAATCCCTGCTCAGAGAAAGCAATCTTGGTGTCTGTAAGACGTTTTGCGAACTCATTCTGAACGCCCTTATTTTGCAATGCTAAACTCTCTTGGAAGCCATTATTGTCCACTTTCTTCCACCCATAGAGACGATCGATTTTGTTCAAGGCAACAATGAAAGGGGTCTTTCGGTCCCGAAGTAATTTCATGGACTCGAGTGTTTGGGGTTCTAGGCCGTGCATAATGTCGACTACAAGGATGGCAATATTGCAGAGAGATGAACCTCGAGACCGCAGATTCGAGAAGGACTCGTGACCAGGAGTATCGATGACCAACAAGCCGGGAACTTTGAAGTCAAAGTTGTTGTCTTTGTTGATGACTGCGGTCTTCTGTTTGATGGCATCGACTGGGAAGTATGTAGCACCAATCTGTTGCGTGATACCTCCAGCTTCTCCTTCTTGAACGTTAGTCTGTCGAATCTTATCAAGTAACTTCGTCTTTCCGGTATCGACATGTCCAAGAATACAGCAGATAGGAGACCGGAGGTTGTCTTTCGACCGGGCGGCCATTGCAGCTTTGTGGGCCTTTTCTCGTCGTTCGGCGGCTTCTTTCTTTCGTTGTGCTGCAGCTACTTGAGCAGCAGTCGCCTCGTCGTCTTCTGATGACTCTTCACTCTCGGACTCTGACTCGGGTTCTTGGACCTTCTTGGTTTGTATTGGTAGGGATTTTTCGGGGGCTTTGCCATTCGCTGGAGCCTTCTTGACTTCAACCTTCTCTTTCTCGTCTTCTGAGTCTGCATCCCAGCTTTCCTTGACGTCGTCACTGTCGGCCGCTGCCACCTCCCAATCATCGAGTTCGCTGTCGCTCTCCGCTGTCTTGGCTGCGGCAGCTTCAGCGGCCTCTTTCTCGGTCTTTGCTTTGGCTTCAGTGGCAATTCGCTCCGCTTCTTGTCGCGATCGTTCAGCGGCCTCAGCAAGGGCTCTTTCTTCCTCAGCCTGCCAGATGTTAGTATTATAGAAATTAGAATATGAATGCAACACACTTTGATCTCTTCTGGGTTTTTCTTGCCGCCCTTCTTCTTCTTATTGTCGTAGATTGGCTTCTTCTTTTCTCCAGAATCAGTTCCGCCCACCTTGACACCGCTTGCAAGCATCTGTTTCAATTTCATCTCATTCTTAAGCTTCTCTTCGCGCTGGGCTTTGGTGAGGAAGGTGCCATCTTTCTTCTGTTGCTCAATCTTCTCCCTTTCCCTTTGCTTTCTCAAGGCTTTGGCCTCCTCTCTCCGCTTCTCCTCCTCAGCCTCCCTCCGCTCTTCTGCCTCGATTCGAGCCTTCTCTTCAGCCTCGAGCTGGGCTTTCTCCTCTTGTTTCTTTCGGAGTGCTTCTTGTTGTGCTTGAAGTTTGGCAAGACCCGCGGGTAGCTTCTTGTCCTTGCCACCAGCAGCTGGTTTCGAGGCAGCGGATTCTTCAATCTTGGTCTCTTCGGCTGCCCTCACAGGCTCGGGGGCTTTCGATGCTGGGGCTGTAGCCTTCTTCTTGGCGGCCTATACATCAACACGATTAGCAAGATATTGTAGCCTAGTATGACGGAATTAATCTCACATTCTCCTTCTTCCGTTGCTTCTCGCGTTCTTTCTTCAATTTCTCTTTTTGAGCCTTCGTAAGGACCTTGCCATCTGCACCAGTGTCGTCATCATCGCCTTCGTCATCTGCGGGATTAACTGACGCATTCTTGCCTTTGCCTTTCTTGTCTGGTAACGCAAACTCATCATCTATCGACGCCTCCACAGGCGCTTTGTCGGCCAGGTCGGGTTGCTCTCCAGCTTGGGCGTCCGGTGGATCTTCGGCCTCAACGAAATCTTCTGCTTGCTTTCCTTTCTTCTTTCTTTGCTTTTTCCGCATCATGGCCATTAGACCACCGGCAGGAAACACATCCTCAGCGTCTGCCTCAGCAGGAGGCTCCTTCGTCTCTGGAGTGGCCGCAGATTCTGGCGTCTCCCCCAGCTCCGACTCCCAGTCATCGGCCTTCTTGTTGTTCTTCTTTTTGGGCGCCATTACAAGTTCGTTATTAAGGTATCTGTTTCGTGAAAAGAGGGTTGATGTGGATGTGGATGTGGCGTATCTGGATACCTCTCACTCGTCGTGAAGTGAAGGTCGAGCTGTAACTATCGCGGGCCGCTGGCTAGAATGAAGTCCCGCGATCCTGTGCTGTGAATATGGATGTACCCGGGACAAGACTGTACGGCGGTCCTGTCCAGCACAAAGGGTGAAGGAGGGAAGGAGGGAAAGAGGGCGATTTAACTTAATTGTTTCGACGGGTTGCGGGGTACTGTATTTTCAAAAATGTGTGGCGGTGGGTCGGCGATTGTGACCCGCCCTGCAATCAGCAGCGCTAAATTAGCGAGCTGGCCCCCTCAGGCCCCCTATTTCCGTCAACACGCCGAAGAAGGCTGAGCTGCGTCGAGGGTCGAGGGTCGAGTCACGCAGCATCAATATGTCTTTGTCTTTGTCTGTGGCCTTGAAATTACTCATTACTATCGTATTACTCATGTCTCCTGTTGATTGCCACTCCTAAATTAACTAGCGGCTTTCATAATGTCACTTGTTCCATCCCGTGAGTCATATTACCCCAAAGCATTTTTGCACACCGTAACTGCCAAGTACAAAAAACGGAAGGACAGAAGTATAGACATTTAGCTACCATTAGCCTAAAATGCAGGTCGGAGATAATGCTCAAGGTCTGAGTATGCTTGCGACACATAGATTGCCGCATCACCATGCTCAACCAACATTCCTCCATGCAACTCTTGTTGTAGCTCAAGGAACTTGGAGAATATACGAGTTGCCTCCTCAGTCTCCTCCCTGATGCGTAAAAGCTCCTCTAAACACCTCTCAGTCAGGCACCGCTTCAAAATATCACCGTTCACATGCATCATCACTTTCGGTGACGTACGAGGATCAAGAGGTGCACTGTCATCTCTGTATGTGAACTCGCAGACTCTTGGGGAGCGTATTGCAAGGTCAATGAGGAATCTCAAAAATTTCCATTCTGAGATATCAATAACAGTGTGCAGGCTTAGGGATCCATCGATCGACAGACCCAGCAGATCTGTGCGATCGATGGCATCTCTTTGGAACCGACACCCACCCTCAGCAGTCGTATACGGTCTCTCTATGAGGCCTTGATCAGTCCAAGATGCATCCCATACGGGACGACATCGTCCTCGACGGAATTTGACAATTGAATGAGGAAGCTCCGCTTCGAAAACGGTCTCTAGGGTGTCGGATTTTGTATCCTGAGTCGCCCACAAACCAGCCATAGAGCAACGCTTATCTGAAACTAGATGAATTGGGCGTCCTGCTGAGCCGCGATCTATGGACGCGTCATGTAAAGTATTGCGAACAACTTGATCGCCGTGTGTTCGGATGATCTCTGGACCACCAGCGCCGTCCATCTTTAAGTTCAGCATCTCTAAAGAATGTGAGCTGGTAAGGGCGTAGATCGTGCCATTGTTGTATGATAGTGCAATGGCTGGTGAAGGTAGCTCGTATTCAGCAACACGCTTGAATTTTTTCTCCTTGATATCCAGCGTCTCGCAGAGAAGCCTGTTTCCCGAGCACCAGAGTAGACCGTCTGCAAAGCCGGTGACAGAGTACACTGGGGCGAGTTCGGGAAGTTTGAATGAATGCCTGGTCCAGAAAGTAATCCTGTGCCCAAGATTTGTTTCAATATCATTAAGCGAAACTCGATTACTTCGGTGCGAGTCCTGGACTGACACAACCAAAAGTCGCCCAGATTGAGTAGCAACAATGACATATTTCCAGGTCGTATACTCCTTTTCAAAAAGCCATTCGACGATTTGGTAAATTTTGTCACCAGTCTTTCCAAGGCCAGAAATGTAGTTAACGGGTTCTGGTGTACCTCGTTCAGAGGGAGCCGAAATATTCTTGCCAGTGTTTGGGTCGACGAAGAGCAGAGTGGTCCTTTTGTTCACGATTGCGCCTACAATGAGAGCTTTCAGACTAGGCGAGTAAAGCACACGCGTCGGAGTACCTCCAACAGGAATGTGGCGAGGAACAGGCCTCTCTTGCGTACTGAAGGAAGCCAGGAGAATTTTGGTATCAGCCACGAGGAGAAGGGACTCTGAGTCACCTGACATGTGTGGTTTCAGTCTCGCTACTGACGTGACATCTGGCTGCTGAAGCTCCGGTTGCTTAGCATCGGTCACCCAGATTTGGTGGATTTTCCAACCTCGGATTGCCCGCTCATAAGCGGATGAGAGAACACCGGAGCCATCAGGGTCTAGTCCAAAGACTTTGGAATCGCATTTTACGAACAATAAATCCTTAGACTTGGCCTGCACCTCTCTTTTGATAATGACCTGACTCTGGCCTATACGATCGTGTCGAGAATTTGCAACTTGAAGGCTGCTGTCGTTGACATTCATTGTGACCAAAAGGCCGTTGCGTGTCCCACAAAGCAAGGTAAGAACCCCAGGTGACTGATAAGCCACGTCAAGACTGACGAAGGCTTCGATGCCATCTGAAGGAATTTCCAATTCTCGGCGACTTCCTTCCCGTATGGTTATAAATATTAGTATTATTGAGTCACCACGAACTTCTGCGATGATAGCGCTCAGTCCTTGCGCAGTCTGACAGATTGCTAGGCCAGTCACTTCCCGGGAGTACTTTCCAAGAGTTCGGATGCTCGTTCTCGGTTCAACGAGAGAGACAGCGTCAGTTTCCATTTCAACGTTGTCCCTTTGCTCCAGTATCTGGAGGTAGATGGCGTCGTTGAGTTCTGTTGTGAAAAGGATCTGGTTCTCATGAATGACCGCCTTGCTAATTTCCAGTCCATGACCAAGCACGGCTCCATCCTCAATGACACAAAGGATTTCGCCCTTCTCGTAGACACGGCTACAAATTTATCAGCTCAAGGCTACAAACTTCATAGATTGTAGGAGGCATACATCTGTGACCAATTCATCAACACGATTGACTGCTCTGTCACTTGGATCGTGAAGCCGTTATGCATACTAGCTGCAATGGTCCGATATCGAAGGTCAAATTTCGTCTCAGTCTCGTCAAGATCCGACACGTCATTAGCGTCACCGGAGAGCCGGAGGACTGCTGAACGATCACTCAATGAAAGGAGAAACTGAGATTCGTTGTCATCATTCACTAGAGGGTCGAAATTCGGGCATAAAGCCCAAGCCTCCACGATTGGCGACTCGTAGTCAATTTCGATCCCGAGCTTTGCCTCTAAGCCGTGACGGAATTCAGTGATCACGCCTTTTAAGCCTTTGCCAGCGCAAGCAAATATCCTATCCGGTTCTGGTACCTGATTTCTCTTGTGCCAAATGCGGTCTGATGTTCCTTGAGGTACAGGACCTTTTGCTGTATGCGTTGTTGCAAAGTCGGTAGATGGGGACCAATTGTGAACTGGTTCGATGAACTGTGGACTCTTCCGAGCTTGAACCTGGTGATTCGTAAGAAAACAAAGTGACAGACCAAGATTGAGCCTTTCTCCTCCAATTGAGGCTAGACAAGAAGTATATCCCTGCCAAAAAAGTGTATGCCAAATGACACTGACGGAAAAGCCAAAGTGGAGAAAAGACAAGACTTACGAAGTAAGTCCCGCCGGAGCATGAATCTCCTCCTGCAATGAGCATGTCACCACAAAGCGGGCCATAAACCTGGTAGTCCAGGGTCGCTAGTGCTGTACAATTGCTCTCTATCCTACCAACTGCTAGATCAACGTCAATAAGTTCATCGAGTGAGTCATTAATCTCGAGGTATTTCAAGACGCCATCTTCTCGGACGATGTAGATGGCGTCTTGGTGTAGTTTAAATTCTTCAGTAACTCGAATCGGTCTGCTCCATGAGGTCCATAGGGGATCTCCTCTACCATGCTGCAAGGAAGCTTCCGTATCGAAATCGAGAGGCATGTTGTGTGACCTTGGCGCTCCTTCCATAATACCCTGATAGACAGCCATAAATTTTTCATATACGAGAATGAATGACGTCTCTTTGACTAATGGAATAAGCAGGAGAGGTAGTCGTCGAGTCTGATCTAAGGGATGGCCCCTTTGATTCCGAGCACGAAGCTTCCCCAAATCACAGCCAGTCTCCCATTCATACAACATCATCCGCGTCTTATTCCTGGCGACGTAAAGGACCAGCAAAATAATATGGTCTTCATCAAGTGGGTCAGGATATAGAAATTCCATCTTGAGAATTATCCCGTTGATATTGAAGATGCCTTGCGACTCCACGTAACGCGGAGAAGAGCCTTCCTTGACCTGTCTGGACATCTCGCCCCTCGAGTTTATAGCATGAATGGCGAAGAGATGTTCGGAACACCCCACTGCAATATAACGAGAACTTGGGTCGACAGCCAGATGCATGCCTGGCTGCTGTTTTAGCATACTCTTTGGCACCCGGTGCCTGCTCGAAACAAATTCCAAATGCCCCGACGTTGATTGACGAAGCGTTAAAAAGACAGTGTCTCCAGTATCCAATTGTAGAACAATGCATCTAAGTTAGATGAGGAAGTCAGCTGCGATTGCTTCGGAAGCAAAAAGTGATAATGGGTGGGGGCTGTCATATTTCAGAAACGATCTGAGAATCTAATGATTTTCTGATTATTCTGAGAAGGAGAACGGATATGCTCTCAGTTATCCTTACTGTGGGGATATATTACTTCGCCCAGATTGATCGTCAGCATGGGCATTCATGCGCATATCTCCATGCTCAGCTTTGATTGGGGTGTCGGAGAAATCTTCTTGCTCTTTGATGAATGTTTTTATCGACCCCAGAACTTGGGCATTACGGATTCGAGCCCCAAAATTCTCTCTGCGAAGGACATGCCATAGTTGCATACCGGCCCGTAGCTCTTTGATATGAACAAAATTATCCTATGATCGTTAGCTCAAGAGTTTCACACGGTATCAAGACTCATAGTCACTGTCTGGAAAGGAGATGGGTCAAGCTCCACGCATCGCTAACTGCTGGCAAGCATCATACGCTGGATATACTAAATACATAGGAGAACTTGGGGATTTGGGAAAAGATAAAGACATTCGCGGCAATCAAGATGGAATAGCGCGAAAGTTCTTACCCCTATGAAAGCGACATCGTTGTGTTCCAAATTTCTTAGCCTTACTGGCAGGATCCAGCGAATCAAGGGACTGCAAACGATAGTCTGTGTCAAGAGACCAAGAGAAGGAGCGGCTTCGATGTCCAAGTCTCCTATATTGGCCGCTCGGTCTTCCCTATCATAATGTTGAAGGGCTTCGTTGAGGCCGCCTCGCTGCAGAGTGTACTGTCCATTGACAAACCTGTAGGTTTCGAACGCCATAGTGGCAGTTCGAGTCACACCAAGGCCATACGGCGATTAGAAGGCTGAATGAGGTCAGACTGTAACCGTGACACAGGCTCGAGCTCGAAAAGGTAGGTCCTGGCCGTGGTCCCTCCTTGTAGACGACAGGCAAGATCAGCACAGAAGAGGGGCCGTAGCTGGGAGATGGAATTGCCTTGTAGAGCTCACTCGGGGTTTCATATGGCAGATGCGTGAAGGGCAGTCTCCGCTGAGGACCGTGGACTTCGTGATACTTTGTTTGCTGTGGTCTGGGGAGATACTTAGGTGGGCCACCAGGGCTTTGTAGGACAAGGCTGAGATGTGTCGAGCCTTGAGCTAGTGTGGTGTAGTGTATGTAGTGCAGTGTGGTGTAGTCAACTCCCAGTGTTGATCAAAAAACGAAGGAAGCAGCACCTCAACCTCTCGTCGTCAAGCACCGGCTCGACAACGGTTCTTCAGGAGAGCGTGAACACATCCACCAGAAGAGGCGGCGTTGCAGACCTGACAAGTCATTTCATTCGTCGCACGTGGATCAGGCTGCACGAGAGTTCTTCGAGACGCGCTACTGTACTGTCCTGTACTGTAGCCCTCTAACGAGCTCCAGAGGGAGCTCTACCTCCAGCTCGGCTTTTGCTTTTTCCAAGCCAGGAATGTTGCAACAAGTCCCCGGTCTTCCCTTTCCTCTTCCCCTTCCTCTTCCTCTTCTTCTGACTGCCCGTCATCGACTGCGATGAGAGCTTCATCTATGGCCCTTGATTCTAAATATGGAGCCTAATGGAAGAGTCCCAGAGGAAGACGAAAAGCAGCAAAATGTCTCACACCCTGCGGCATCCTCTCGGCGACCGAAACACGAAGAGAAGGTCAACAAGATACTCGACGCTTGCAAACGGAAAGATGTCGAAGCTTTGAGGTCGTTGGCAACGACCGAAGGAGGACTGGTGTCCGACCACGTTAGACAACAGGCATGTTAGTGCTTCCCTGAAAATGCTCGGGATCAAGACTGATGTTCGATGATAGGGCCTCTGCTCCTCGGATGCTCGAATGAAGACAATGAAGCAGGTTCAGCGACCGAGAAATCTGAGAGCTGGAAAAGGCTACCAAAGCACCGAGATGAGGACCAGGTTCAGCTGGACGTCAACCGGTCCTTTATATACTACCCCGATGGTACGTCACCAACTTCCTTTTACTGTCACATATCACATGGAACTGACACAGATTCGCACAGACCAATCCACGAAAGAGATCGATCGTCGAAAAGAAGAGCTGTACGAGCTGATCACAGAAGTCCTCCGCCGCCATCCATACCTCTGTTACTTCCAAGGCTACCATGACATCTGTCAGGTGTTCCTGCTCGTTCTGGAGCCACAAGATCGCGCAACTGCTGTAGCACGCCTATCAGTCCTGCGGATTCGAGATTTCATGCTGCCCACGCTTGCGCCGGCATTGGCCCAGTTGCGCCTCATACCAGCCATTTTATATGCCGTGAATTCTAAGCTGTGCAATCATCTCTCCCAAACCCAGCCATTCTTCGCACTTTCTGGAACTCTGACAATGTACGCACATGATATCCAAGAATATGGCGACATAGCACGATTATTCGACGTTTTCCTCGCGCGTGAAGCCGTATTTTCAGTCTATATGTTCGCCCAGATCGTCCTCCAGCGCTCTGAGGAGCTCTTCGAAACGCCGGCAGACGAGCCCGAGATGCTTCACTCTATCCTCTCGAAGCTCCCAAAACCGCTAAGCCTCGAGGCGCTGATAGAAAATACCATAAAGCTGTTTGAGCAGCACCCACCCGAGAACTTGGGGCCTTGGAACTCGATCTCGAATTCCAGTGTATTGAAGAAAGCACGCTGGCGAGACCAGACGACAGACCAGTCCTTGGAAGACGGGAAAATGATGTTCCAAGAGCAGGTCCACGAATTGAAATGGGCGGAGAAGACCGAAAAACTTCGCCAGGCGCTTTGGGCATATCGCAGACCGGCCGGCGCGATTGGGCTTGCTGTTCTGGTTGGAGTCATTTCAATTTATGTGCAAAGAAAACCATCTGGATTTGTTGGGGCGTTGTGGAGACAATGGACTGGTTATTAGAAACTGATGTTCACAAGAATTGTTTGTAGAAGGCTCAAAATCATTACTTCAGTTGGGTCTTTTCTGTAGATTTAAACACAGAACTACTCTCCAAACGCCCTTTTCAATCCCTCGAAATGCTCCTGTTGCTCCAACGCCAATTTGCCATCCAGATCCCCAATAATCGTAAGGATCAAAGAGTAATTGTTATACAGGAACCTCTCTCTCTTCCTCGAGTCCCCAATCGTCTTACTTGTTTTCGTCAAGAACGCCTCGATCTCACTGCGCAGCCTTATGATACTTGTCGAAACAGGCTCATCGTCCCCAGCCTCCGCACTCAGGGATAAGATCCCCTGGATGAACTGCCCGAAGCGCTGGGTTAGGAAATGCGGGGCGGCTGACTGCTTTGCCTGTTCCGCAGCGGAGAGTTTGCGGGAGGAAATGCTATTTGTGGCAGTGCGGACGGAGTCGCAGTGTTGATCCATGATTACTTGGAAGCGCGGCCAGAGGAGCATGCTAGTTGCGTTGATATAACCGTCGACGGCGGGTATCTTGCGCCGCTGGAGTTCGAATGCGGAGTGTTGGTTCAGGCGGACACATAGGAGGAGGCCTAGGCAGTCATATGTCTCGTTGATAAGAGACTTGGTGAGGTTTTGGCCGAGGGTGAAGGTCGGCTCAAAGATGTAGTTGAAGTGCCGCGATATTGTGGCATACGAGAGTGCGGGCGAAAAGAAGGATGTCAAGAAAGAGTACTCTGCTGAGGCATTGTCGACGAGAGCCAGGTTGAAGTTTCGAAACGGAAATTCAAGATAGTGGGTTGTCTTGTCCTCTTCTGCCAGGAAAGATGACAATGCAGTCTGATTTGACGTCTTCAGCAAATCAATTCGACGGCCTAAGTTGAAGACATCATGTGGTGGACCTGTATTTTTAGGTCCCGAGAGAAGAGTTGTTTTTCGAGTCCCATCATCTTGGCCCAAGACATCGGCCTTGTCCAAAATATGGAGCTTGACTTTCTCAAGCGCTTTTTCGTAACGAGTAAACTGATTCACGAAATACCATCGCATGGTATTCATGTAAGCTTGGCCTATTTCTTCCGCAAGCTGTGGATGATGCCTATGTAAGAAGGCATAAAGATCCTTGTATTTGATAAAATACTGTTGCTGGATAATCTGAGCATTGATGTTCGGTGATCGCAGCGCCTTAATCTGCTGCACTAAAAAGTCTCGTATCCTTTCTAAAGCCTATGAAGTGTTAGAAACTTACTTAAAAATGAAACGGGAGCTGTAACCAGACCTTCTTTACAAGATTCTCTAGCAATGGCTTGAGATCATTAACACCCCTCACGTTCTTGTGCTCCTTTGACTTAGAGTCCATTGCCTTCGATCGTTTCTCAACCTCCGCCAGAGCTCTGACCCAGGCTTCATCAATCGCACCATCTATTATTTTCCTGACCACGGCCGGGG
Source organism: Lachnum nothofagi (assembly GCA_003988875.1). Classification (NCBI taxonomy): domain Eukaryota; kingdom Fungi; phylum Ascomycota; class Leotiomycetes; order Helotiales; family Lachnaceae; genus Lachnum; species Lachnum nothofagi. The sequence goes on from QYSG01018889.1 coordinate 362,481, forward strand.
AGACGCTGATTTCCTCCACAATGGGACCTATCCCGTTCTCAACCACTTTGCGATTCTCTAACCGGACATTGAGGGCTGTAGACCGGGATTGTAGTGTTTCGATTTCGGCGGAGACTGCGGCAAGATCATTCTGGAAGCTCGTCAAGTTGATTTCGACTGAGTTTAGCACATCATCGCAGGCACGGATAGAACGGTGAAGATCTTCGAATTTCTCTTTATCTCTCTCAACTGATATCATTATTAGTATGATGCAAATGGGCAAATGACGTGACATACACTCTTCGATTGTTTGCGTGGTATATACATACTCCTCCTTCGAATCGGTGGATTCTCCCCCTATGATTTCTCGCAGACTCAAACTATCAAAGTCGAGCTGGGCTTCGTGTTCGTAGTTTTCCGCATCCTTAGCAGTAACACCCCCATTTATAGCTTTAGATGACACCTTGCCCGTCCCTAGAAGCTTCCCCAACACTTCTAGAGGGTCTGGCGTATCTACTGCAGTGACTGACTGCTTGAGACCGGAGCCATTGGGCCGCCGTGACGAAGACAGCAAGGACGTCGTAGAGTCATTGGAGGCCAAGGACAGGGAGGATGATCGCGGAGTGAAGCCTGGTCTTTGAACGACAGAAGAAGGGGCTAAATTGCTAGTCCTCCTAGGGGCGGGAGAAAAGGCTCGATTTGCTGGCGGGGGCGGAGAAGCAGAGGGCGTCACAGCAGGCGTCGAATGCCCCGACAAACGGTCGAGCCACATATCCTCCTCGCGCTCCTCCTCGCCGTGAGCATAAGACCAGTGCTCTAGTTAATTACTCGATTGTTGCGTGCCGTACGATCATTCTCATTGCGGATTCGGTAATATGCCGGTGGTTCAGGCCGTACCGGATGAGTCAAGAGAGAGAGGAATGATTGAAGCGGACAAGATATAGAAGCTGGTACGGGAGCTGTTGGAGCTTCCAGCAGAGGTCCGCAAGGCCCAGAAGCGTCTAGCTTGACCGCTGAGTGAATCACCGGCAGTGATTGGCCGGGCCGGCTGCGAGCTGTGCTGGAAAGCGGCGTTGATCAGAATGCGATGAGACACCAGGACGCTCAGCCCGCACGCGCGCGGTTCAGAGTGCCGCTTTTGAGACCCGGTCTGGCCGCCCCGCTTTAAAACGTGCCGGGGCCCAAAATCAGGCTAAGGCTAGGAGTGGCGCCCACTGCCCACTGGAAGCGAGTGTATTTCTTCGAATTCTACTCAGGAATTTCCCGGACTCAGTCTATCGCATCCCAACCCCCAGCATCCCTCTTTTCATTTCCGTTTCGTCGCTGCTCGTCGACGACTACAGGCCCGCGCTTCTCTCGTACATCTTACCACCAACACCCACCTCTCTCTCCCCCTCTTCAAGATGGCGGACGACGCTCAGGTAAGGAAAACACCCCGCACCCGCACCCGCACGCCCCACCACTCACTGGGCGCATGCCCTATGCTCTACGCCCAGGTGCAAGTGCTGTGCAGTGCTGTGCAGCCTCGACATCCATCCGCCCATCCATCCGTCTCTTTCAAAGACAAGACAAGAAAGTCAAGACTTCAGAGCACAGCGCGCTGACTGAACATCTCACCCCTGCAGCATGAACACACCTTCGAGTCCGCCGACGCCGGCGCGTCTGCCACCTTTCCCATGCAGTGCTCTGCCTTGAGAAAGAACGGATTCGTCGTTATCAAGAACCGCCCCTGCAAGATTGTCGACATGTCTACCTCCAAGACTGGCAAGCACGGTCACGCCAAGGTCCATCTTGTTGCCATCGACATCTTCACCGGCAAGAAGCTCGAAGAACTTTGCCCCTCCACCCACAACATGGATGTCCCCAACGTCTCCCGCAAGGAATACCAGTTGGTAAGGAATCGTGTACAAATAGTCTCTACGGAATGCTGACATCCATATAGCTCGATGTCTCCGACGATGGTTTCCTTTCCTTGATGGCTGATGATGGCGAGACCAAGGATGATGTCAAGGTCCCCGATGGAGAGATTGGAGAGAAGATCGAGAAGCTCTTCACCACTGAGGAGAAGGATACTAGTAAGATTCGTCACCGGGAAAATTCTCGGAATTCTAATTGACTTCATTTCAGACGTTATTGTTCTTACCGCCATGGGCGAGCAGGCTGCCATTGAAGCCAAGGAGGCTCCCCGCGGTTAGATATCCCCAACCAATTTCAACAACACTACGGCATCGACCTTGTTGTCAGCAATGGCATTCCTGTACTGTGAGCAGGCGACCGATCTATCTGGAGGATACTCTTTTGTGGTGGATTTTCTGGGGGCTTCGGTACCTGCACTCTAATGGTCTTTGCGTAGGAGCGCGCTATCTGGACAATATTATCCTGGTTATCTCTTCTGGGCTCTGCACACCATCATCTTTCCTTTGTCACAGCTGTCGATACTACTCGATCACCCTTGGCCGGCGTAGTCAAAAAGTGGAAACATCAGATGTACAACATCTGAGTAGAAATCGAAACGGATGGAATTTTGAATCTATGTGTTCGTGAACTTGTGACAGCGTAACTCTAAGTTGATCTCCTTCATTGGAAAGTTGGCTGGTGCTTCAATCTTCAAATACAAGTATTAGATACAATCAACGCATACCCTGGCTATACACACCTACCGTCCCGTCTCATCACGTATATTTAAAGCCCCCGGTCCTCGTAGCAAAGAACCCATCCGGATCAACACTCCTTTGAATACTCTTCAGCCGTTCATAGCTATCCCCGCCATAACTCCTCGCCGGCTGCTGGTCATACATCGCATCATTCAAAAACAACGGATTATACTCCTCATACGCCAAATCCCCCTCCTCATACCGCGTATTCTCCACCCCAGCATACATCTGCTCTGCATACGCCTCGATGTTATTGGTCAAGGTAGTTGCGGTCTGGACGGCGATGTCGTCGCCTAGAGACGTCTCCCAGGACACGAGCAGGTCGACCCACAGGCGGTCGCCGTTGCGGGGGTTGAGCTGTAGGGCGTCACCGCCGGCGTTGAGAGAGGCGGATGCGATGAGCGATTGCAGTGGCTGGTAGGCGATGGAGAAGATGAAGCCTGGGAGGAGGGTCTGTGAGAGGATGTAGTTGGCCCAGTTGTTGTAGATTGCGTTGTAGAGGTCGGTGCCGTCTGTGCCGGGGAGGTTGGGGATGGTAGTTGTCTGTAGAGTTAATTAGCTATTGTGTTAAATCCCTTAGAACATTGGGGTGCTCACCCGGTAGAGGTATCTGAGACCTAGAAAGAAGAGTTAGTAGTAGTGCTGTAAGAGACTTCGAAAGGCTTGCCATAGAGGTTATACTGATCATTTGCTTTCACCTGCAAGTTGGTTAGAATTATCTCCTTCTAGTAAGGAAGTCTACCCACCAGACTCGAGAAATTCTGCGTGGAGACCTGATCAACTGTAGGAATGAGCGTGTTGAACTCATCAAATACTGTGCCTTGGGGAGTGGGTCCATCGTAGAAGAAGAATACGACTGCAATCCTCACAAGCGTATCAAGAACAACGTCTGTTGTGACGATAATAGCAGCTTTCGGGTCCTCATTGTTCTCAATGAAGTGCTGTGTCGCATTTAGGACGGCGGGGAGCTGCAGTACATCATAGGTACGAGTGCCTCCCCAGACCTAAATATCTGTTAGATATGCATATACGCACATGGATTTTAGAAACTACCAAGCCCATGGAATAGGTCTTCAGAGTAAACTTGGTGACAATGCCTCATCCGTGTCAGCCGATGCACGAGGAAAGAATTGAGGACTTAACTTACCAAACTGGTTACCACCGCCTTTCAAAGCCCAGAATAGATCCGTATTATTCTCCGCATTAGCATTGACGATGCTTCCGTCTGCTAGAACAACTTCATAGTTTACAACATTGTCACAAGCAAAGCCGTATTGAGCGCTATGAAAAGACAAGCCTCCTCCAAGGAGGAAGCCCCCAACTCCGACGTCACCTAGTCCTGTTAACACTGTTCGACAATTAGATGAAAAACCTGCCTACACGCCCACCAACCACGGCTACGCCATAAGGCTCTAGAGCAGCTATCACATTCTCCCAACGAGCTCCAGGGCCAACATCCGCCGTCAGATGGTCAGATGAGATATTGGTGGATGCCAAGTGACTGAAAGATATCAAAACTCCCCAATCAACGCTAGAGAAACCAACGTTGCTATTATGACCACCGCTCTTCATAGCAAATTGAACAGTCGGATAGTCCAATAGCACTGTCACAACGTATGAGATGTCCTGTGCTGATGTGGGAAACACCACGCACTGCAAGAAATCGGAGTCAGTATTATTTCATTAAGGAATATTTTAGAGCATTCGGGAGTATTCAAATATTTTGGTGTTTCCGAGTAAAACATTTGCTCGGGAGCAGCGAAGCTGCCGATACTCCCGGATTTCTCCAAACAAGGAAATAAAAACTCAGAGAGTATGCGTACGGCTGGAGTGAGATTTGCATTTGCGGCCGACCAGTAATGGTTTTTGGCCTCAAGGTAATCTGCATCTGTAGTGACTGCAGAATAGATTGCCGTTTCCGCTGAACCCTGCAAGATCGCTTGACAAGCGGCTGAAGCCTCTGGTGACGGTCCTGTGAGGATTTGCGCTACAACCGAACTGCAAAGAAGAATGGGTATTAAGGAAGACCGCAGTTTCGTTCGGGTGAAGAGCATTTTGCATAGATCTAAAGGCACACAGAGTAGACTACAATCTGTGATACAAGGAGAAGGTCATACTTATGCAGGCAGAATAGTTATCCACACTCGGACGAATCCATATTCAAGAGGGAGGCATCCAGGCGTTCCACCTCCGTCACTGCGCGGTACACTTCGCTTGGAAAATGCGAAGATAGTGCTGCAATGGTACGTACGCACGCAAGTACCTGGGAATATCCTCGCTGCCTATGCTGGTATCCAGGAATAGAACGAGTCTCGCATATCCGGATAGGTCTTCTCGAAATTTCCTAGCCCCAACCAACATTCCATACCACAGCTTTTAACGCCTACGTTCTCTGGATACTACCCAAATCCCCATATTCACCATAAATATATCTAGGAAAGCACTTACCGATGTTCACCGCCGGCTCTATGAAAATTCGTGAAATGGGACCGCCTGCCTCCGAGAGAAGTTGGCGATAAATAGTTCGCCGGTAGGCGGCACCCGAGTGCATATGATAGAAGAAAACGGCGTCCACTCAACTTCGAAAGACGAGAGGCATGCAATATGCAATGATTCGAGACCAAAGAGAAGTGAAGTATGGGGCAGCCCGGGATATGTTTTGGGACGGCACGGTCCTCACGGTCCTTGCGGAGAGCTGTAAATTAATAGCACCTGGTCGAGTTGACGCAGGTGGTATTGTATTGGATCTTTTCGTGGCCAATTTGGGGCAGCCACACTGATAGCGGGGAAAGCTGAGGAAGAAAACGTTACACTGCATCTGCATCTCGAGATTGACGAGCAAGACGAGAGACGTTCCGTCCGCATGACAGAAACGGGTTAGTCTCGAAGAATAACCTTAGACCCTGGCCAAGACCTCATCACGTGCGGCAAACTTTACATTCGCGTCGCGTCCTTTCGAGCGTGCAGGAATGCGACCATCAGCCTGCCCCTGCCCACTGCCCACTGCCCACTGCCCACTACCCACCTTCGCGATAGCTTCCTCTCCACCATGTCTTCCCGAGCGAGCATCTCGTCGGCACGGCCCTTGACTCTAACCGAGGAATTGGAGAAACTCGAGCAGTCTATTACTCTCACTCTCCAAGGTTGCTCTCCCCGGCCTTCCACATTGACGGCCACCCAGACAAAATGCTAACATCACCCAGAAATTGACCACAATTTCAGCCGAGCACACCGAATCGTGACTTCGAGTATCTTACCGATTGTTGAGCAATATGCAGATCATTCAAAAGCAGTCTGGGAAGGATCCAAGGTCACCTAGGGTATTTGTTTGGTTTACAACCTGTACTGACTGCGGAGTAGTTTTGGAAGCAATTCTTCGAGGCTAGTGCTAACGTGTCTCTGTCTGGAGTCGAGGAACGGGAAGAGGAAGATGACGATCTCTCGTATACCCAATCTCACGACAATGTCAGCACGTACGCAGGCTCAACCTCCCAACGCGGCGATGAAACCTTGAACATCGATGGCGGGCATCATGAGCGCTACGATGAGACCGACGACTCACTACTGGACAATGCTGATATCAGCGGAAGCACGCCTCGAGCCCCTAGACCCAAGAGCTCTGGCTCTGATGCGCCCAAATTTGCAGAATTCTCTTCTCCATACGAAGCCTTGCGAGAAGAATTGAAAGGGGTAGGCAAGAAGCCTGAGCAGGAGGAAACAATTCCGCCTACAACCCCTGGAACCAAGTCTCGTATTCCCAACATGTCGATGACTCCTGCCTCGTCTCCATTTGATCCGACGTCATACCTACAATCCACGATACAAAAGCGGCCTGGGGGTGATCCTCTGCTGCACAGAGTTCTGGACAAGAACTATAGAATACAGGCTACACCTCATTTGACCCGCAAGGATCTTCTCAAGGACAAGACACCGGCAAATAAACCTTCGTGGAGAGACACTACATCTCCAATGTCATCACCACCAGCTGCAGCTCCTCAGCTCCATGCAGAAATCTTCAGCTCCCCTATTAGACAGCAGTATAGCAAGCCTAACGCTCCTCGGACTCCTGGCGTCAGTGTACAGACTCCAGCCAAAGCGAAGGCAAAGGAGGTTGCTCCAAGAGCTTCAAAGAAGGACGAGATCAGCTGGGAGAGTGACAGTGATGATGAGGATGCAGAAGGAGTGTATCGTGAACTCGGCATGAGTCCACCAAAGACCATCCAGTTCAATCTGCCGCAGTCAAGATTACTTCAGACGCCAGGTCTGCACCCTAGTCCTTCGATGAGACCACCGACTGACGCTTGATAGCACAAGAGGCTAGCAAGAGAATCATCGAGGACCTACTCAACACAGCTGGTGCAGGGCTCGATGATACGGAGGGATTAGACAGCCCAAGTGTTGTGGCGATGAAAGACAATTTGGACGATAGCTTCTAATGAATATATTAAATTATCAAAATATAGGTAAATAAAGCCAGACAAAGTTTTCCTGTCTCTGCAAGACCGAGTCGCAATTCAAACGCCCACATGTACCCTGGACCTTGCAATCTCGTCTATCCATCCAGAACGCCGCGGTTAGCCAACCGTTAGAGAAATCGAAACGAAGCCATCGTGCCGGCTACCTCATAGAGGCAATAATCGCGTACGCTTCCGCCGTCCTTGCCCTCGCTACAATCCAACAGTCAGCGCCTGTTTCTCTTCATGTGGCAGTCAGCGGTGGGCCCGGCTCACCGTTCCACTTATCTGGGTCTTGGATGGTATACGTACGTGACTTGGAATCCAGCACATCCGACAACGACTTCTGCGGAGGCCTCGCCTCCTTGCGGGCCTTGTGCTCCTTATACGAGATGGGGAGCTTGCTCTTGATCAAACCAGCCGTCGAGGCGAAACTCGATGTGCTGGCTACAGAGGCGGTATCCATGTCTTTGGATGGCTTCGTGGACTTGTGCTTGGGTGATGCGGGGGAGAACATTGTGGGGAGTTTCTCGTTGGGGAAGCCTGCGCTCTGTTAGTTGTTGTCGAGGTCGAGGCTAGATTCAGAAAGAGACGCACGGTTTTGAGTGAAGGCTGGGAATCCGTTAGGCATTTTGATGGATATCAAGTTGATACTTGTGAAGTGTTGGTTCTTAATGATGAATGAAGTCGGCTTTGAATAGACTTTTGTTGGTTTCCTAGTTTCTGACTGTATCTCTTGATGATGGAAGCAAAACCTCAGCCTGAGGGTGCGAAGGCGCTCATATATACATCCTTTCAATAGGCAGAGTCATCGCCATAGTCACCAGCCTCCTGCCCATTACGCCTTTCTCAACTCTTACTCCGAGCCCTCATCAGCCCCCAACCCTGCCCTGCCATTACCTTTACACCGCATCCCCTTCCAGGCCAAGGGCCATAGCCCCTTACGAACTCTGCACGCTAAGCGAACTCCGAGCCCATACAACAGCACAGCGCTAGGGGGCCGGCCTGCACAGACATGTAAGCAGCGCCAAAATCCCACCCCGGGTGACTCAGGCCTTGAGTTTTGAGGCGCATTCGTCACACTTTGACTTGCTTGCTGTGCGGTAGCCACTTCCTCTGCCAAAAAGACTGGTCAGACTGATGGCTCGGCCTCGTGGCTTAGTAGCACTACAAATACTGAAAAGAAACGCCTTTTCTAACCGCATTTGCCAATTTCGTGTTAGATTGCTTTTTACATGCCCAGCAAAGATCAAGACTCATGGCAGTAGAAGAACCTTGTGGGGTGGTGGCTTGCAAGATCCGTTTCCGGACCGGCGACGCAGGCCGAGAGAGGCCGACGACTCGGCAGGGCGTCCTGCACGGTGCCGCATCGCAATTTCATGTCAACCTAGATCAGGTAAGCAGAACGGCGTGGTGTGTTTTAAGTTTGTATTGCGAAGCTTCTTCGACCATTTTAGAGTTGCCTGCTGCACTCCGTTGTGTTGTCGGAGTTCCAAATAGAGAAGAATGCCGGGGTTGAACGCCGCAGTGTGTCCTGGGGCTTTGCTCACAGAAGCAAAAAAAAGTCTTATTGGGCTGCAAAATGCGTTATAATTTGAGGCCGTTCGTACCCTCGAGCCAATTATTTATTCATGCTCAACAATATATTCTTAGTTGATAGTTTGAAGTAGTTGAGAGTCATAGACGATCCATAAAACCTGACTTCATACGCCCTGGGGTGGAACAAAGCTTCTTGATTAAAGCCCTTTACTCCGTATCACGTTTTCGAATTCACGAGTCGGAGACTTCAATTCGTGAGGGGTTGCAGATGTAAGCATTAGGAGTAAAATACCTCCGCTTTGCACTATACCCCATTGTGTAGCCTTGTAAGAGTAGAGAGGAGGGCGCTTAATTCAATTCGTTTGGAAGGCAGACGCCTTTCAAAATCCGCAAGCAATATGTCGATCAGTTCGAGGCCTTGTAAACTCGCTCTAAGCCACGCAATCACTAACAAGCTTCAGGCATCTACATGAGCCGGTGTAAAGGAATACGGAGTAAATGTCTTTGCGGATGTGGCTCCTAAGTGCATGGAAGCGATATCGGAGCTTATAGTCTTCTCTTATTGTCTCAATCATCGAACGGTCTAATTATGTTAATTACATCTTCAGTATAATTGTCGCCTCTGGAGACTTGTCTGTCATAACGCCTTAAAAGCAACCGCATTTGCGGTGCACTGGCATGTCTTCATCAACTGATCTATCAGATCAACTGCGAGACAGCAAGATTGCCTGTCACATCGAATTTGACGCCGAAAATGCTGTGAAAGAGGAAACGAATCATGCGGGGCGCTTGGTGAAGGTCAACGGACAATGATCCTATAACATGTTAGCTTTGGTCTATCGAAAGCGGCGTTCGTACTGACCTTGGGGAAGATAGTTGCAAAGACCTGAATTTCTTCCGAGAGAGGTGTTGGATGGTGAACCCAGTCGAGATGCATTGAAGCCTTTCCGATCATAAGAGCCAGGTTATACTGCGCATAAATCTGGCCGAGGCAGTAATGGGGACCAGTTCCAAATACCAAGAAGTTCTTTGCGCCTTTGACCTCTGCGTCACCAGCGAAGTAACGCTCGGGATCATACTCATCAGGCCTCTCATACACCTCAGGATCGCGGAGAGCTGGGTAGGTAGATGGGATAATCATGGCGCCTAGAACAACAATTAGCTGGATGAAAGAACTAGACATATCGAAATACTAACCTTTGGGAACAGTGTAGGTGTCAGTAATTGGGAATGCCTTCTTCGCAAGATATGGAACCATGATGACTGGAGGACGGTATCTCAGGAGCTCTTTGACCGCAGCACGAGTGTACGGCAAGTTGTCGATGAGGTCCATTGATGCTCGCACATCTCTATCTCCACCTCGCACACGTAGATTTTCCTCCCGAATCCTATCTAGAACATCCGGTCGCTGAGCCATGGTTTGGAACAGCCACGTGGTAGCGCTGCTGGTAGCATCTTGAGAAGCAAACAAGAATGTGAACACAGTTTGAGCAATCTCGTAGTCAGTGAACTCTCGGAGCAACTGGGGCGGCTTTTCAATGCCTTCCATGGAAAGACCTTTCTCTTGATGCTCGCGGTAAGCGGCAGAATCCAACATAGATTTAACCCATCCATCCATAATGCATGTGATGTTACCTCCGGCAGCCATGCGGACTTTACTCTTGACCGCACACTTTGCAAACTTAAGCATGACCATATCGGCTGCTTTCTTGCCGTACCAAGTGCGTGTGAACGGGATGATTATAGGGAAGTTAACAAGCTCCATTGCCTCTGTGATGTGGTAATAATCATCGGCGATCTGCTTGACTTCTTCGTCCGGGAGGTAATAGCCAACAAAGGTGCGGCACGAGACGGCAGTAATGTACTCTCTGAACATTGTCATGAATGGCACAGGTTTGTTACCGGCCCTCTCTGTGATCTTCATGAAATCATCGAAATATTTGTCGGTAACCTCTTCTTGGCCGGGAAGGTAGCTTTCGAGTGCTTTGCGCGTGAACAAGCCATTGAGACCTTTTCGGAAATCAACATGAGCCTTTCCATCCAAGAAAACCCAGTTGGTTGGGCCTAGTAACTTGTGTGCGGCATCCACTACGCAAGGTTTGCAGAACATGGGCGAATTGAAGATCTTGCGGGACAGGTCGCGACTGGAAGCAATGACAACGAATCTAGGGTAGAGTTAGCAGCTGGACAGAAGGAATGAAAAGCCATGCCTACTTGTGGAAGACAGAGACACAACTCAGAGCACCGCTGTTCCATTTCCACATGTACTCCTCCCACTTCGGGTTCATAGACTGCAGAAAAGGTCCAATGAATGGAGCTTTCAATGATGGGCCAACGATGGACCCTTTCTGCCATATATAGCTGACTGGAGAAGTGTTAGCAGAGTTCGCGCACGTTGGGGCTGATGGAGGAAGTATTCACATTGATCGTAAGCGACCAGAATGACAAGGACGGTCAAGGCGATGGTCCAGCCGCTGAGCTCCGAGATTGAAGACAAGACGCCATCGACCTGAGGGTTTGCTGCGACTTGCGCGAACTTCGCATGTGCCAGCGGCGAGGCAAAGCTCGCGTTCTGTACGGCTGCCATGGCTCGAGAGTTTTTGGGGTGTTGGTTGCGGGAGGCGCCTCTCGATTAGGGATCCTATCAGCACTAAAGGGGGACAGTGCGCCAATGGCAGCGCTTTCTTGCGCAATTGAGACTCCAGCAACGAGCTGCGCGGTCCGGAGCAGGCGATGAGGAAGAGGAGGAGGAGGGGGAAGAGGAGGGAGGAGGAGGAGGAGGAGCAGAAGGAGAGCAGAAGGAGAGCGTCAGGGGAGAAAATGCCGGAGAGGCTCGTTGAGATTGTCAAGATGCACCAGCCAAATAAAACTGGGGAATCGAGATTGTTCTGCCGCCCACGCTCACGCCAAAATTGCGCTTCGGGCGACCCTGTTCCGGACGGCAAGAGCACCGACAGCGACGGAGACAGCGGCGGAGACAGCGACAGCGAACAGATCCGGCAGCCGCCAGTCGCAGCGCTTTGTTCAGCACGTCGGCTCCGACGCTGCTCGTTTTCGTGTTGCTTCACTTCACTGCTTCAGGCATCTTTTGGGACCAGTACAGGTGGTACGCTAATTTTCATCCGTTGACTCTCTCTTTCTGCTGCATCAAGCTTCGTTTTGGGGCTAGTACATACCCCTACTTGATCGTGCCCCTTGGCAAAATATTCCTATCCATTTCTCGTCCCACCGCGCCTGCTCGACAGACGACTTCAGTATCTCCTGATTGTAATCATGGCCTGTGGGTTGGATTTTGATCTTTCATTGCATCTCGTCTTGTACTGTGACCTCTTATTATCTCGCCGCTTTTGACGCCGCACCCTTTCTTTGATGATAGCTTGGTTCATAACGGAGAAAGTTTGCAGGCTCGTTGCTTAGAGACTTGATCTCTGCTTTTTCTCTCAATATAGCACGAAAGCAGAAGCTGCCGGCCCCAGTTCATTGCAGACACCCCTCATGAACTCTTGGATAATGTGCAGACGTCCTCAATCATTACTCAGTTCTCTCCTAAGCCTCACAGGCTCTCTGGTCGCGGTCGATTGCTATAAGGTACTCATCACCAGCCATCTGCGTAGATAGTCTCATAAACTGGCTGCTAGTTATAGTCCTATATTTCTCCTGTTCTAGAAGCCATAAGAATTCTTGCGTCATCTCGTAAGAAGAAGACTACTCCAAGATAATTTTCTCTTCTCCACTTGTGTTGAGCCCGCTAGAGCTGCCTTCATTTACCCTAGAGATGACGTCCTACGGAAGATGAGAAATGAGGTAGCATTAGGACCAATCAAGCTGCCTCGACTCGACTGCCTCTTGAATATGGACTCCTAGAAGCGTTAGTTTGCCCTTCTGAGCTAACCTCAATGCTTGATCAACACTGGCCAACGTTGGCATAAATGAAGTAGGGGGTGGATGCTATAGCGTACAGGCGGATGGCCGAGGAGTATTGAAGGATCCAAGACTCAATCGGGGAGTAGGGCGCAGCAAAATTGATAGCTGGTTCTGGGTAATATGCAAACTTTGCGAAATCTTGAAGTAAAATTACTCCGCAACTCAGGATATAGATCTCTCAAGAAAAAGGGAAAAGGGGATGGGGCCAAGATTTGGGGGGCTTTCATTAAGCGAGGTCTACCCCCAAAAATTCAAGAAAAGTTCCGCCTTGCCAGTTCAGCGCCTTCACCAGGGGATCAAAAAGTCAACAGATGGGGAACTGGTCACTACGAGGGTCGAACTCGCGACCTTGGCGTATCAAGTTATGATATTAGCACCACGCTCTAACCAACTGAGCTAAGCGACCCGTTTGGCTGTTTGGTTGATGAGAATGTGCTTATTTAATAATATATTAGTAGAGAGCTGATGGCTAAACAAACGGGCACAACCCAGAGAGTTAATGAATACTTCCTGGTCACAACTGTTTGTCTATGAAGCAATTTAAAGTTGAAAGTGAAATCATCTACGTATACTATCAACTAGGAATCATTTTGCGATACACTTTCTCTACCTTAACATGTTTCAGTGTTATGATGTCTTTCACGAGCACACTAGTTAAGAAGTCTGCTTCAAGGGCTCTTGCGGTCCGTCGAGTAGCCAATAAATTTGAAAACTATCACTTGAAGCACCTCTCGCTATTTATTGTAAATAGATTTCATTCTAGCTACCAGTCTGTTTAAGCTATAACAGAGCGCTGGTTCTTTGTTCGTTCTTAGTCGCTGAATTACTGACGACATCGGCGACAAGGATCTCAAAAGTCCGGGTTCGAGCTTTCCTCGAAGCAACAAATCCGATTCTACAGCTCAACAACCATGGCAACTCCACGCATTGCAGCCTCCTTTGTTGTGAGAAGCTCTCGATCATCGATTGCAAGAGCGCCTCGTCATCTCAGAGCATTCCCAAGCCCCAGTGCTCGCGCCGCACCTCTCACTTGCAGGAACTCGCAATTTAGACCCTATACACAGGAGGCTTCTTCTAGCAAGATCTATAACTTTAAAGATGCAAAGCCCCTCTCAACCTCTCAATTATATTCACTGACCATTTCTCCAGATAAAAGCCCTCTCCGAAAAGCCCTCCCCATCCCGCATCCTCATCGACTCGCGCGAGCCCGCCGAGCTGCGATCCACCGGCACGATCCCCAACTCCCTCAACGTGCCCATAACCACGCAGCCAGACAGCTGGTTCATAACTCCTGAAGAGTTCGAAGACAGATATGGATTTGAGCGGCCGGGGAAGGATGTCGAGCTTGTGTTCTTTTGCAAGGCTGGGGTGAGGAGTAAGGCAGCGGCGGAGCTGGCGAGGCAGGCGGGGTGGGGGAATGTGGGGGAGTATAAGGGAAGTTGGTTGGATTGGGCTGGGAAAGGCGGTGCGAAGGAGGGTGGTAGGGGTTGAGAGGGGTGTTAATGGATACTTCACGATTTAGAATGGACTTCCGTAAACGCTATTTTGTGGTATAAAATACAAGGCCTGCCTTCTAGGACCAAATTTTCATGCATCACTAACTCCTAGCCAATGCTCTCCCAAGCTTGAGCTCCGAAAGTCCGAAATTTCGACCGCGCCCTCTAGAATCTCAGGAACCTTGTCACTGCATCATCATCTCCTTTCGCTGGTGTATCATCCTTTGGTGCATCCTTTGCCGGACTGCCATGCGCGAAGAAAAGGATCTTTATTGCGATGGCCAAGCCCGCATGAAGACAAACCACCAATATCAACAGCACCTTGCTTGTCTGCTTGTCGGTGGCGCTTAGGACTGGATAGAGATTCCTCAGCAAGAAAGCTACACTGAGTCCCAACCCAACAGCCACAAACACATAGTTGAGGATCGAGATCGGCGACCATGAGATGAGCGCTACTGGAATCCATACGATGTTCGAGTATCCGTATAAAGCCCAGCATTCGAGGAGGTTGGCAGATTCGCTGCCGAAGTATTTCAAGGCGAGGAAGAGAGCGATAGGGATGACCAGTGTATATCCGTAGATAAGACCCGCAGCACCTGCTCAGAGCATCAGCATGTCGCTCTAAATATTCATGCATCCAGCTACATACCGCTCAGCAGTTTGAAATCATACACGAAATGCGTGCTTCCCGTTGATGCCAGATAGCTGTTGATCGTCCCGCCCAAAAACAATATGAATATAACCGTAGTTGCAATCCAAATTGGTCCATAAAGATCAGGATTACCTTCTAGGACATCAAGAAAGTTTGCGCGTGGGTACAGCGCCGCCCAGCATCTCGATAATACAGAGGTCGTGTCAACGTCGAAGAATTGCGCGTAGAAGGAGAGGGTCCAGAGGAAGCGTTTCGAGGAGCCGCTGCCGGAAGTCGCTGGAGCAGGAAGGCCTGCAGAGCCCGGAGGCTTTCGCCCACCGGTAGATTGATCGATGTTGAAGTTTGAGGAGTGGAATTCGAGATCCTCTTGCAGGTCGGTATGTCCAAGATCACCCTGGATTTGAGATTAGCTAGGAAGTCCTGGATGCAGTGTTCAAAAAGACTTACCTCCTCATCAACATCAACTACGACATCGTAGCCAGCTCCAGACATTTTGCTACGAATGTAATGTCGTGGTGGTTGATTGCTCTTGCGCGAGGTGGTCAGCTACTTCATACGCAAGCTGTCCCTAGACCCCTGTCCACATTTCCCGCTTAGCCCTTCCGCGTGAAGGTTCTCACCTACTTCCTCCTGTATCACAATCTCAACGTACTTTATCGTCATGCCCATGTTCATGGATTGACCCTGTCATTGGAACGAATGCCAAGAAAAATGATGTCTGCAGAATTCGAATTCGTGAAGTCGAGGAGGCGGTTCCTTCATCACGTCTTCGCCACTGGAGCCTCACCAACACAACCATCTGGATCTCAAGGCAAGAGCTGCAGTCGACTTGCCAAGGGAACCGGCTGATGAGCCCATTGCTACGGCATCTAAATCACATCTCCTGATTTCTGAAAGACTATCGAGACCCATTAAGCACCAGGAGTCCCGTGATCCTCGAAGTATACTAAAACTCCCCAAAAGGCTTCAAAGCCTAGATCATATTTGAAGGATCTCATTCGACCCCCTCTCATTATCTTCAATCTCTCTAGCTAAAGATGATTAAGCATCGCACACCAAAATGTCGCGTAAGACTAGTAGCAATATATCGTACTTCTTTCCGCTTCCCAAAACCCTCAGAACCCCTCGAAGCCGACTCCCTACTTCTGAAGACCTGGGACCGTTACGGAGGAATAGGAGCGGAGAATTGATCCTCAATAGTCGAATTCAAATCATGAGGAACACTCTCCGATCACGGATGGCCGACGATCAAGTGAGACGGCAAAGCCTACCAGTATTGGCCCGGGAAATCCAAGAGCTACGACGACAACTTCAATCAGACTCTGGAAGTCGCCTAATCTTGCTATATGCGTTGCTTGATGTCCTTTTGGCCACCTTTAATTATGGAGTCTGGATGTACATGCACCGTCACAAGCCGCTGAATCTAAGTCTGAGGAAGTTTATGAAAAAGGAATTGTCAACTCTTCACGAGGTAGTAAGCCAGGAGCCTAATCTAGAGATTTACCGCCGCAAACAACTTGAGGCTAGAATATCTCGGACGCGAGCGCGCGTTGATCATATCGAGAGGGCCCGAGAATCGCGCAGGCGTGTTAAGATTAGGAGACTTTGGTCGACGCTGCGGTTGAAGGTCACAAGATACGAGATACCGATGAGCATCTTTGAGACAAGGGGAAATCGGTCAACTGAATACCACATGAACAGGAAAAGGCAAATGAAAGATAAGCAAGCCCAGACACTGAAGAGGGATTATGAGAATGCAACGGCCAGAGGAGAATTGATGGTTGAACTCTTGGAAGACCTAGCAAAGAATTCGAGGATTAGATAGCAACAACAACGGCGGACGCTTAAGGTCAAAGCTGTCAAGGTTGAAGCGGAGGCCCCATCCGCATCCACATCCGCATCCCCATCTCTTCTAAAGTGGGTTTTGGCGACAATAAGGCGGATCTTTGGTGCTAGATGGATGTCTGGATAGTTGATAGGTTCAGCAAGTAAATTGCGTCCTCGTGCGACAAAAGATGCATTGACCAAGACCGTTGGTTGCTGCTCTTTTCTCATCAACGTACTACCAGTTGCGACACACATCACATCAAAATTTCCCAGCGTTCATTTCTTGATCATCGTCATATTGCCTGCCTCAGATGCTAATGTGAGAAAATACAGCCAGTCATGCACGTAACAACGCATCAAGCCCATTCCTCTACATCCATCTCTCCTTCCCACTCAAACGCCAGACGAGCGAATAGATCACTTAAGCTTCTTCTTTGGTCGGAGTTGGTTGGTGTGTCCGCACTTCTTCTTTCTGCAGTTGGTGGCACGAGGAGGGAGGCGGGCCTGTTGGTAGTTCTGTTAGTTCTGCAGTGTGTATTGGAGGTGTGAGGAACCCACGTAGCACTTCCGGCAGATCATCTTGTCGCAGTTGAACTTGGAGGCGAGAGCCTTGAGCGAGGGCTCGATGATACCACCACGGAGACGGAGGACGAGGTGGAGAGTAGATTCCTGAGTGCCCAGTCAGCCTCTGATTCCTAGCCAAATTCTATCCTGCAGTCCAAAGCCCTTCTTCCTAACTGCACTCATCGGCTGCTCTGACGGTGTTCCCATACCTTCTGGATGTTGTAGTCGGAGAGAGTGCGTCCATCCTCAAGCTGCTTGCCTGCGAAGATCAGGCGTTGCTGGTCCGGGGGAATGCCCTCCTTGTCCTGAATCTTCGACTTCACGTTATCGATCGTATCGGAAGACTCCACCTCAAGGGTGATTGTCTTTCCCGTAAGGGTCTTGACGAAGCTATTGCGCAAATATTAGTTTTTCCTTCTCGGTCGTCGCCTCTCATGGCGATTCGCGCTCGGGAATTCTGGGACTCACATCTGCACTGCAAGACGACATAGTTAGCATCAGTCCGTAGAATGAAAAGACTTCGATGGAAGGGACGGGATGGGCGCAACTTACTCTTGGCGGTTTGTTCGTCGTCGTTGATGTCGTCGAGGATTTCAGAGTCGAGGTGGGCTTTGACTTTGACTTTGACTGTGTGGCCCAAAAGATTTAGCGAGCCATTACTACAGTAAGCGCCCCGCTATTTTGGCCGTGCCCTCTGCCGCTCAACACCGGTACTCTATCACTTTCTAACAAGTCTATCTGACATTCAAAATCTAGGAAATAATGTCCTCATGTATTCCTACATAGACTACCACAAATTTCGTCGCGGCGAAAGCTGCACGGAAGAGGGCTGTAGAGCCCGCAAATTCTACATCGAAGACGGCAAGAAGTTCTGCCAGAGAGGTCACGAGCAAGCAGTCAGTATCTGCCTCACTTCACTTGAACTTTTCTAATATAAGACAGTACTTCACACAAACTCAGCAAGACGAAGATGACTGGAATCAGCAAGGAAGGAAGCATCGCAAGAAGAGGGAAGAAAAGGAAAAAGTGGAGAAAATCCTCACCGGGCGAGAGGCCAATGATCACTATTTGCAATGCTATCAGTTGATATTGAGGAAACAATGTTATTGGTTGATCCATGTGAAGGCCTTCCCTCCTGAACTGGAGATGCTCGTCAAGGATCTGTGGGCTCTGAGAACTCATGACTTTCAAAGGGAAGAGGAGAGAGGCGGCTACGGGTCTCAAATGTTCAGCTCTCAGAGTGAGGGCGACACGGATACCGATGGGACTGCTTTCAGAAGCATGTCTTCGAGAAGGAGCAGGAGGAGTGTCGTGGAGAAGGAGAAGTTGCCGAAGCTGGTCGAGACATTGGGCTTATGCTACTTGGCAATGTTGCTCTTGAGGCTGCCGGTCAGCTTGGGCGATCTTTACAACTGGGCGGTAAAGGAGGAGATGATATATAACCGAGCAGTATCTTTTTCTAATGTTCGATACCTTCCAAATTCTGACGCTGTGCTAGATCAAAGAGATACCCAAGGACATGCGGATTCGGCTGCCGCCGTACTACTATGCAGCGCTTGAAATTAAGGCAGAATTAAGAGGCTCGGAGTTGTACCATACAGTTCTACAACTGGTCGGCTTCTACAACACGAACTTTGAAATGATCTTTCCTTCACTCAATGCGCCGCTGCTCATTTTCAGACATATCAAGGATCTTGGGCTCCCATGTATGCCTTCAAGGTCAGCCTGCTTTGCTCTACTAACATCGCCTAGTGGAAATATATCCCGCTGTTCATCGCTTGGCGATAATACTGAATTTCGACTTCACATACCCCGTCCTTCCAAAGAAAGCCTTTCAGATTCAAGCATACCCTGAGGTCCAGATCATGAGCATGATCATCCTTGCAACGAAACTCAGTCACCCTTTTGACAATATTGATCGAGTTCCAGAGAACGACTATGACCCAACTACATTAAGAATAAATTGGGCGAAATGGCGCAAAGCTATGAGCAAGGAAGCATCAGAAGGTCTGAGGGGTGGCGATGAAATCAAGGTCACCGATGCCGATGTGTTGGGCATGAGCGAGAGAAAAATGGATGGTTATCTGGATTGGTATCAGAGAACTTGGTTTGATGATCGGGATCCAAAGAGTATGTATTCCCTCTTCTTGTAAACTTTCGACAAATCGCAATCTTCTTTGGACAGTGCTAATGAGATAGTGCCTTCCCAAATCCTCGAACTCTTTCCGCTTGAAGAGCTGCCCCCAAAGACGGCACACGAGAATATAGACGAGTATGAAGTGCCTATCAAGAAAGAAGCACAACGGATTCTCGTTCTTCAACAGCCCAAACCGGCCGAGGAAGACGAGAACAACAAAGTCAGAAGGCCTGGAGAGCTCTACAGACGATACCGGACGATCGATGACCTTGCAGAAGACGCGAAGGCATTTTATGAGCGAGCCAGTCAGTCTAAGTATTTTAATTTATGATCTGAAATCAAAGCTAATTCTTTTCAGCTGAAATTACCGGCGTCTCCTTGAAGATGCTTGTCACCGGAGTGGTACAACTCGAAAACTTGTTGGAGAAGTGGAGTGTGGCAGAACGAAAAAGACGTTTGTGGCTTGAACATAAGGGTATGTCGCCTTCATCAGACGAGGAGGACTAGCGTATGTGGGTAGAAGCATACTATTTGAGATGTATTGGAGGAGTTCAAGACGATACCCCGGCCCGTTTGAATTTTGGATTACTGTTCTCTCATAGGAGATGGCTAATTGAGCATTTTCGCAATCACAATCAGCTTCAAAATATCTATTGATCTTTGAACTACCTCTGAATTTTGTATTAATGATGCTTCAGATGCTATTAACTTCTACACTGCTCCCGCACCCCAGCTCTCCGCCACTTTCTCACTCCGCACCAACCATCCCCTGCAACAACATCAGCAACCCGTATGCTCCAGGGTCTGGAACGCCCCTCGTAGCAGCCTCATTCAAATAACTGCTCCTCCCAAGCTTGGCCTCCAATTTCTTCGTGCTCTCCACGCCCTTCTCTGCCTCTACTAGGGCTTGCTTCACATCTCCACCCTTCTTCAACGCCTCCACAAATGGAATCAAACAATCGAGACATGTCCTATCACTAAGTCTCGCACGCGTGTACTTCAGCAAAGAGTCTAGAGAAGATTGCAATGCGGCTGCAAACGTAGGAGCATCCCAAAGATTCTGAGCTAGAGAAGAAAGAAAGATGCAGTACAAAGCACCAGAGGTACCGCCCATGTTGACTTCCAAATCATCGACGAGCTCGCTGAGCGTAGATGGCAGGTTCGAAAGATCGGCATTGGCGATGAAGGACAGGACTTGCTTGGCGCCGTCGCGTAAGGTGTAACCGCAGTCGCCGTCGCCAACGATAGTGTCGTACTCGGTGATGGTGGGCTCGGCTTTGATGACGTTGTTGCAGCCTTCTGTGATAATTTTGCGGACTTGTGGGTCTGCGAGTTGAATTGTGGAAGTCTCTTGCCGGGCTGAAGTGGTTGTTGCTTGGCCGATGGTGTGGGCGAGGGTGTTTGTTGGCGGTAGTTGGGGCTTCAGGAAGGTTGCAGCAATTGGAGAGATGGAAATGCCCCAGCCTCGGGCTTGGGAGTGGTTGTCGAGGATTGTGGAGTGGGAAATGTTTGAAGAAAGCTTTTTCGTGGCTTAATATCGTAAGTAAGGTAAATATTTTTTTAGTGATATATATCTGCTCACCAAAGTAATCTGATATCTCATGCGCTAGAATATTATTCTCTAGGCGTGAGAGCCCATTTGCGTCCGAATAGTGGACGGAATATACTTCGTCATTTCCTGTTGACTGTCTTGAGCTGAGTAGATGATCCAGATCTTTGTGGACAGCGGCCTTTGCGGATTTTAATTCAACAGTCTCGGTAACATGAGTTACAGCTGGGCCACTTCCAACCTTGATGGGGTGGAACTTCGAAGTCGTTATAGCAATTAACTTGACAAACTGCTCAAGTAATGATTGGACATCTTTGAGAGACGGTCTTGGCAATGTTAGGCACGATTATTTTGTCAGACATTGAAGAACATACTTTGTCTCTGGGGAGACTGAAGCCAGTAAGGATAAAGCATGATCAAAGACCAATTCTCCAACCACTGATACTTCCAAAACTCCAGAGGCTGCTTTGAAATCTCCCTTAGTGCTGCTCCGGATTACAACAACCCCATTCTCTGTTGGGAATCCATTGTCCTCCAAAATTTTGAAAATTTCACCCGATGTAGTATTCCCAGCCCCGAGTGGTTCGGAAGTGAAAGCTGCCACATGAGACTCGCTCAAGATCTTGCTTGAGAAATTTCCCACGCTTCCAATCGCAGCAACCAAAACATTCAGGCTGTTAGAAAGAGCCGTATCAATGACTACTGTTTGTCCATTGCCAGTCTGGGCTATCTTTAAAGAGGGCCGCATCAAGGGTAACAGCCTGCTCCATCTGTTTGGGTCGTCGAGCTGGAGCTGCGAATTGGAATATGGGATTGTCTGATCAACGACAATAGACATCTTGTTATGAAGGAAATGCTTGAGATGGCACAGTAAGGCATCGGTCCTGCGTACAATGAAAATAAAACGTTCAGTCGTCGAGCCACTTGTCCTAGAAGCGCTTCCCCACCTTGATCAGCTTGCGCCGGATGTCCCAAACAGGCAATCCGTCAAGCTATTGCGGGGTGACCCTTTACGAGCACCTTTATGTCAAAATTTGCCGTGAAAACTGTCTCGTTGAAGTTTGAGAGCTTTTCCCTACCATATTCTCTATTTCTCTCCAGCTTCAATCAGCTTTCCTACTGTTGAAAAGTACATATCCTCATCCCTAACCTGGGGAAGGAAACTACAGTACTCCGCATCCCCGCAAGAATGGCAGCTACAGCTGCAGAAACCAAAACAAAACAAGCACCAAAACCAAAACCAAAAGAAACATTCCATTTCATCAACGACCCAGCAGACGCAATAAATGAAGCTGCCATCGGCCTCACAGAGCACAACCCGAACCTCTCCTATTCAGCATCCCATAAAATAGTGTACCGCAGTGATCTGGAGGCATTCCGGAAAGACCATGTAACAACCATTGGCTTTGCTGGAGGCGGGCAGTAAGTCTCAACTTCCTTTCTTTTCTTTTTAGCTTCTATTTACTGAAATCTTTGGACAGCGAGCCAATGTTCTCCGGTTTCGTCGGCCCCTCCTTCCTCTCCTGTTCCGTCTCTGGCAACATCTTCGCCTCACCTACCGCTGCTCAAATCTTCGAGGCCATCAAACTATGCCAGCCTCCCTCCTCCACTCCTTCCAAAGGCACGCTCATCGTCTGCGGGAACTACACTGGTGATATCCTGAATGCAGGCTTAGCAATCACGAGGGCCACTGCTACCGGGTATAAAGTTAGGTTTATACCAATCGGAGATGACGTTGCGGTGGGGAGGAAGAAGGGAGGGAAGGTTGGCAGGAGAGGGCTGAGTGGACATGTCGTGGGACTGAAGATTGCGTGTGCGTTGGCAGATATGGGGGAGAGCTTGGAGAAAGTGGGTGACGTGATGGACTATATTGCCGCGAAGTCCGGCACGATTGCTGTGGCTTTTGACCGGTGAGCTGATTCCTCCAGTTGTCTCAATTAACCTTACTAATGAAATATAGCGTCGCTCTGCCAAATAATATGCTAACTGAGATCCAAACTCTTCCACCCGCAACAATTGAGCTTGGACTTGGCTGCCATGGCGAGCCGGGTCTGCGTCCGATCTCCCCTATTCCAAGCCCAGAAGAACTTACAAAAGAGATGATTTCTCTCCTGACAGACATCTCTGACACTGACCGAGCGTTCATTCCTTTTTCTGGCACTGGCAGGGACGAAGTAATTCTGTTGGTTAATAGCTCAGGCAGTACCTCAGACGAGGTACTTGCTAGTTTTGCGGAGTTGGCTATTTCGGAGTTGTCTAAGCAGGCCATTACAACCAGGAGGATGACTTTGGGGCCGATGGTGACAAGTCTGAAGCAAAGCGGGTTCGGCTTTACGCTTTTCAAATTGCCCGCTGCGGATGAGAAGGGAGTCTTGACCAGAGATGATGCGTTGAAGTTCTGGGACAGGAAGGCAGAGACAGTCTCATGGAGGCAATAAATGATCCAAATCTTATGTTTATCACTAATAATAATAAGATATCATAAATAATAGTCGGTCCACCTCCTGCGGCGCTTCGCTTGTAGTCGGGAAAGCGATTATCGGAGGTTTCCCCCCTTATTTTTAACCCTTAAATACTTGACGACCAAGGGCTGTATTAACGAGACTAATACAGAAAATGAAAGCGCCAGATTAGGGCTTTCCAAAACCACCTTAGTTTTAAGCTTTAGACTTGAAATGCACTAGTAATATAGCTTTGAAGTTGGCCATACTAGTGCTGGACAAAAAAAGCCGGACTAATTAGAATGTCCCAGGCGGAGTGAGACATTCAAAACGCGCGTTATTTAGTCCGGCTTTTTGTGTCCACCGCAAGCCATATACTTAGAAAAATCGCGTACCAAAAATAGGCGTAATGCACGTCCATTGCACGCCTTTTGATTGAAATAGCTGCATTATAACCAAAATGCATCCAAAATAAAGAACCGAAACAGTTTTAGAAAGCCCTAATCTAACTCTATAAGTTTTATATATATTACTGTTTAATTCAATAAAAGGTAGCGTTTTTATGGCTGTATAAAGCCGGGATCCGACAATCGCTTTCCCCGACTACAAGCGAAGCGCCGTAGGAGGTGGACCGACTATTACTGCTCAAGGTTCTCGCTATTCTATAATACAGATTGAGTAGTAGCATGAATTTCATCATGTTTGCTGGTCGAGTCTTCACTCGCAGTATCCCTCTCCGCCATCTCAGCTTTCAATGCCTCCTCCTTCTCCAGGAACGTCTCCTGCTCTCTCCGACTCTTCTTCAAATCAACACCAAACACACAAATACAAAAGCTGACAGCACTCAAACCGGCCAGGAAGTAGAAGGGCGTCGAGCTATTCTTGCTTGGCGTTGCATCGATGATAGCGGAGCTGACAAGCGGGCCTATGAAGCTCGATGTCTTGCCAATGATGCTGAACAAGCTGAAGAACAAAAACTCGCGGCCTCGAGGAGTAACTTCGCTGATCATGATTTGCGAATACGAGTACCATGGGCAGACGAAGAGCCCGTAGAATGTTTGATAGACCCAGACCTCCCACACGTGGTGGAAACCGAATCTTTGCGTCCAGATTCCAATCACGCCCCAAGCATCAAGTATTATAATGCAGAATGCGATGACGTTGAACATCGTCTTCGTTGAGAGTTTGTATCGTTGCTGGACCCACCAAAAGCTATAAATGCCTATCGCTTGAGCTGTTATCCCAACGATTAGCAGGTATGTGAGGGTGAGCGTGTCGTAGGAGACGATGCTGTTTTGCAATGTTGCAATGACTGTGACGGTCGTGTTGAGAGAATCTCCCAGTAGAAAATAGCCAATTAGGTATATGAGCGATTGTTTCAATTGCCACACTTGTCGGATAGCTCTCCAAAGTTGCCAGAATCCGACAGTGATTATATTCATACCAGCTGGTATCTGTCTTTGTGAGTACAGGTTTCAGGCATAGATATAGGAAGTACCTACCTGCTGTCCTGCACGGCGCTTCTCCTTCAGAAACCAGGGTATGGCCAGTAGAAGCCACACTCCGGTACCGAAAGCAATCAGCACCGAAAGTCCCCAATTGTTATTTTCAGTTGAAGCATTTACGTCGACGCCGAACAGGATCCCGACGATGATAGCCAGAATGATGACTTCGCCCACAGAAGATATGTAGAACGCCATGTTAGAAAGCTTAGATCGCATCATCGTGTCAGCAAAATCATAGTCTGCGCGAGAAATTTCCCCGGTTTGGTATTCTTCAGCTTTATGACGAAGCTCTGGGGTATTTCGAGCAAGACCTGGGAAGCTAGACGATGTTAGTGCTGGCGTTGACTGTCGAACAAGATGTTTCTTACGCGGCAGTCCAGAATGTGAGGGTTGTTTGGTACGCAATGACTGATGCTTGTCAGTCTGAACCCTTCTTAGACTCATGTGCGGGGAGACTCGTACGCCCAACAATATACAGCCCGGTAGCAATTCCCCATTTTGTGGGCGTATGAACACTTAGCCAACCGAAACCAACTCCCCATGCCACGAGTGATAGACAGATCAAGATATTTGGTCGCCACGTTCCGAAATCTACTTTGATCAGAGCTTAAACTTCAGGAGAATCCCCTGAATCACCTGCAAAGCTCCCAAGGAACAAGAAAACCACGATCTGGATGGCAAAGGATATGCCATTGGACAGCAGCACAATACTGGTGACTGTTCGGGTACTGAAATAGGGTATCAGCACATCTCTACATACCCAGCATCATGGTCTTCGTACCTTCCCGCGAATCTCAAGACTCCAGCATCACCGGCTGCCTGCGCCAGCAGGTTCTGAAAGGCTGTTGGCGCAAAATTGAATAGGGTAAGACCATTGTTGCCGACGTAATATGCATAATAACTCCAAATTTCATGTTTATCAGTCTCCCATTTTGGATCAAATTGGTCAGGTGCGATTGGCTGGTCTGGTATGGAAGTAGATGGGGAAGGATTGTTAACAAAAGTTGAGGTTTTAGAAGGGTCCTCAGCGGGGGCCGTGATGAGGTCCACAGCCAGCGTTGCGGATGCCATCTTGAATATTCGGGACTGCTGTTTCGCTTGCCATTCGATGAAAGGAAGGCAGTTGTAACAAAGTTGATAAAATTGTGTTCGACGTTTGTGTTTATCCTGAATAATGACGGGTCGGCTGTCCTTGAGTTTTCGCCGAAGCCGCACCCCAATATTTTTCCATATAGAGCCTCTGATTTGTAGATAACGAAAACGGAAGGTGTGGATGATGGCTTGTAGCGCGAAGCTTTCACCAAAGCGGAAAGGACGTTTCACTCATCGCCACTAAATCCAGTGCTACAATACGAGGGGTAATATTTCTATCGGATAGCTGGTGATACGTACCTTACCAGATCGGATTCAAGAAGTGTACCCTCATATGAACAGAAGGCTGGTAACAAATATAATTCGCGATACTTCGAAATGCACTGGGGGAATCTCATCAATTGACTCGAAATACACCGTGAAACAACGCCCATAAAACTTCTACCAAACCGAAGGAAAGTGTTGAGAAAGGGAAATTCCTAGCCATCCATAACTAAAACAAATTATCACTTCCCCTTGTCGACGAAAAAGATTCCTTGGTTTCCTGTTTCAGTCAGAACATACTCTATGCTGTTCCATCGCGACTCTTTCGGTAGCTGGCCTACGAGGGAAGCTTCATCAGCGACCGCTTAAGGAGAAAAGTCCTTGGATCGACCTACTTCCTGTTCCATCTGGAGCCCATCAATGACTGGTGCAAGCTCGCTGAGGATCTCATATGCCTTTTTGTGGTATTCGAGTTGGGCGGCGATCAGGTGGGAAAGGTTTCGGAGTGGTTCCGGGGTATCAAGCACCTGTTGCCATTAGCCTTGAAACTGAGGGAAGAAGCATACAATTTCTACTGACATTCTTCATAACGCCAACAGCTTCCTCAGTCTGGCCAACAAATTCATCCTCAGCTTGCTCAATCTCGACTCGGGCCTCTTCAGATGGCTCGCTGTCATCGTGTCCGTCACCTGCCTTCTGACCTGGCAATTTCCAGGTAGCGCCCTTGGATTTTGTCTTGGCAGCATCAAGTAGAAGCCTAGAGTTCTCAACGCTCTTCCTGGCACGGGTAGCGAACATCAAGTTGCTGTTGAGGGTCGTACTCCAGCCAGCAATAAATTGGCTCTGGATTTGTGAATCTTGAGCAAGTCTAGCCTCACCAACACGCTCTTCTGAGAGAGCATACTTCTCGAGGGCAGTTGCGAGAGGATCCTCACCCGCACCGGTATGTTGCTGTTGGAGGAGCTGGCTGCTGGCCAAACTGGCACGAGCAATGGCATGGTTGAAGGTCTTTGGTTGTGGCTTGGCAGAGGGAGGAGCAGTCAGAGCGGCTTGTGCCTCCGCGGGAGAAGTTGCGCTTGAAAGGAGGTGGACCTTCTCATTGACTGTACGGCTGAGATCGGCAAAGCTCTCCTTAAGGTTTGCGGGATAATCGTAGGCTTCGTTTTGGTATTGGGAACTGAAAACAATAGGAAATCAATACGGGTCTCTATGAGCATCGCTTTGGTCATATCCCCATGGAGAACTTACGTGACCTGGAGCATCTTCTGATGGACCTGTTTCAGGGCATCAACTCGCTTCTCGAGTTCGATATAATCCGGAGGAAGCTGGGTCTGTTGTGCAAGACATAGTTTAGTAGTAGACCTTGTGCATCAATGAGTCCCTTACCTTGTCCTCAGCCTGTCCGAGCTGTTCCTTCACATATTGCTGTGTGCGGGCGGCGAACGGGGTGAAAGAGGCTCTGAAGGATATTTGTTAGCATGCTTCGTATAGCTTCTAGGGTTGCTGATGCCAGGTAAGACATCGATGCTGGTGCTGACAGCACCGTGAAGCACCAGAGAAACGTACGAGAAGTTCTTGCCAAATGCTGAGACTTTATCCATTTTGAAGAATGGGGGAGTATGCGTTTGATGAAATGCGAGAGGTGCGAAGTTGCGAAGTTGAAGTTGGAAAGGGAGGTCTTTGCTGCGAATCCAGGCACCCTCAAGGGTGGCTTAGCGCGTGGTAACCAATTTGCACGTGATTCCCCCAAAGGAATCCTCCCAAACTTACTTCCAATAACCCGCCAATTTTCTTTGATAACTTCTATTTGGCAAAGCGCTTTGATCACTGGTAAGCAATCCTAAACTCAGCGTGGCTGGAAAAGAGAACTCGGAAATGTATAAACCCTGAGTTAAACTATCTGGCAATGGGATTCTTGCAATCGCAGGCCTTAAATATGGGGGGCGACTCAGACTTAGTGACATTATTTAATGTGCCGCCAATATATTTTAACAGAAGGCCGGCAAAAATGAAGATCTTCAAATAAGACTTTCTTACTTTTAGTCTAACTGCTTCTTACCATCAGCCCAAGAAGGCTCAATACCACGGCAAACTGCCTCATAATCCCGGAAGGTCTGCGTATCCATATCCGGCGTTGTCCAGAACATGGTCCAACCCGTATCCGATAACTTCCAAGTGCCTCGAGATCTCTCAAAATACCACTTGTTTACAACATTTGCTGATCTTGACCTCCATACAACGCCATTAGGAAAACAAGTTCGTACCATAGCTGTAAACACAGCATCGGCAACCCCTCCTGATCCTTGAGACTTCTTCAAAACCGCAAATTTATCCAAATACGGCACCATTCTGGCTCTGCTTTCCAGACTACCATCATCAAGTACACCGGGAGGCGTTTCCCAGGTCAACAGAGCTCCGCCCTCATACTCGCCAGCGATGATGACTCCAGCAATACGATCATTAACACGGTTGAGATATTCTTGGACATCGAGTTTCCGGCCAAATGAATCCTCGATCAGATGCACAAGACGAGAAAGATCTATGCAAGAGTCTGTCAACCTTACGTTTGCCTTCCCGGGCATCGGTGGCTCCCATGGCGCAAGCTTTGGGTCTGGGATCATAGAGACATGCATTCCGTGCTTTGCAAAAGTAGTCGGTGTGATGGTCGCAGATGGGGAAGCAACCTTGTCATCAATCACTGTCTGTAATTGCCCTAAGCGGCCAACTGGCAGTGAAGATGAGTACACGGGTTTATCTGTGAGCAGATTATGAATTAATGGATTTCGGTGTCGTCGAGTACCCACGCCTCCGGCACGGAATGGGGTCTCTTTGCCTGCATTGGCCGCCTCATCAGGTGTCGTGAGCAAGGCTGATGAGCTGGGAGGCAGTACGCAGAGAACTGATCGAACCAATTCAAGGTTCTGGAGATGGTACCAGTTCTCGGGTTTGATGGACTTTGTAATCTCTTGTTTGGACACGGGTTCTTCTGTAGCAGCTCGCAGACCGCTAAATTCCGTTTCGACAAATTTTGAAAAGGGATTGCTTGCACCTAGATCAGATATATGATCCTTGTCTGATAGACTTTGTAAAGAAGCTTCAGAAGAGTTAGTTTGTGACCCTTTTAGGAGGTCCTTTTTCGCAGCCTCAAATTCCTGTTCCATATTTAGATACACATGGTACCCATTTGGACGATTAGATGTAGGAATTCCTCCAAGAGGGTCCAGCATAATAATGCGATCAATAGAGACCTCATTGCGGCGAGCTTGTAGACGCCCTCGCACGTCTTCAGGGTCGTCGTCAGGCAAAGTCTCTGATGGGAGTCCTGTGAGGTCCCTTGCGAGTGCCATAACAGTATCCCTACCCGTGACTGGCACTGCAGTCTGAGTGACATTGGTGTAGCCTAAGGATGGGATCACTGGAATAACACCACGTCGCAGAGGAGTCATTAGTAAATCTCCAAGCGTAACGTGCGTTGCCATCGGGACGTGAGTGCCATATCTGGGCTTATCAGACTCCTCATAGACACCAATAACGTTGTCGACTAATCTTGCTTCTGACACTCCTTTTGAATCGATTGCTGCTGCAATTCTATTTGCTTGGGTTGTAGCAATTGCCCGCCAATTCGGATCCGGTCTACTTTGGCTACCGTCATTGCAATCGACTACCACTAGACTGATCAACCCTAGCCTTGCGAGCTGTGATATTGTTTTCCCAACGCCATTGAGGGTTTCATCGTTCAATGACTGAGGTGCCCTGATTTTCACAAGGGCAACATGCAATTGAGAGCCGTCAATCGACTGAGCCTGCTTCTGAGGATGTTGGGAGAACTTTGGGCTTCCTACCACCGACGCAGGCCCATAAAAGCCTCCGAGATTGACCCCATTCCCTTGCGTTTTGGTCTTTTGCTCGGTAACTGCTGAGGTGGTGGGAATGGGCTTCGATGACTCCGGAGTAAATCGTTGTATATATGCTTTTGCGTCTCGTTTGGTAGCGGAAGAGTCGAGCACTGACATGAAAAAGTCCTGTATTTCTTAGTTTGCGTAATACGTTCATATTCTGAGGCCATACCTTGTCCAACGCCCTGGCTTCCTTTTTGGCCCTGTGTTTGTTCGACAAGTCCTTTACATGCTCCTTTGCTAGATCGGCTTTGATTTGGCTCGCTGAAGGCTTCGCAATTGTGGAAAAGCGAGCACCATCTTCCTGGCAGATTCTTGGTTGTTTTTTACCCTTTGCCCAGCATTGAATCTGCGAAAAGTTAAATATATTCCCATCGCTCCAGTGGTGTTGACTCACATTATGACCAGCCAGTTCTTTGCCCTTTTTCATGGCTGAATTTTGCAGTATCATGGCGCATGTTGAAAATATATTACCTGGAAACCAACATTGAGATGTCCTGGGCAATTGCGAAAGAAATCAAACAACTGTGTATTTGTTCGCATGTCGACCTTGTCTTGTGGGGAGTGGGTTTATCTCTGCGGCCGATGCCGGCGCTAGTCGGAGAGCTTCCCTCATCGATAAGTCCTGCTCATCCTTTGAGGGGAAAGCTATCTGAACCAAGAAGTGTACAAAACAATAAAGAAACCATATATACTTTGCGTGTTTGTAATATTTCTTGCTAGGCTGGTATTAATTGCCCATCGAAACAATTCCTGGTCCGAATTATCTTAGTGTGTAACTGGCGAACAATTTTCCGGCTTCTGACGTATGCATTCAAGCCTTCTAGAAGTTATCTCCGTTCTGATTTTGCTATAAGAGACAACATCTAGAAAAATCTCAAGTTTTTATCATTCCTGCAAATACCTTTCTTCATTCTCAAACCAGATGGCTCCTCAATTGGCATGGATAGGCCTTGGCAATATGGGACGCGGTATGGTGAAGAATCTCGTCACGAAAGGAGAATTGGACAAACCCGTCATCCTTTACAATCGCAGTGAAAAGCGCGCTACAGACTTGAGCAAATCCCTTCCCTCTAGGAAATCAACCGTTGCGTCTTCCATTGAAGAGGCTGTCTCAAAGGCGGACATTATTTTTACTGTATGTATATTTTCTGGGTTTTTATTTCTTTGTTTGGAGAAATTCAGAAATATCGGGAGCTCTGCTGTTTTCAAGCGATTGTTTTATTCGGGAGTATTAAAGTGTTCAAATATTCCTAGATAAAGTAATACTGACTCCAATTTCTTGCAGTGTGTTGGAGATGACGCGGCCATCGATAGCACGATTGATGCGGCCATTGCAGCATTAAAAGGCAATTCTAAAGGAAAGCTATTCGTGGATTGCTCGACCGTCCATCCGGACACCACGGAAGGACTAGCAAAGAAGGTTACGGAAGCGGGTGCCGAATTCGTTGGAAGCCCGGTCTTTGGCGCTCCAGCTATGGCCGATAGTGGCCAGCTTGTCTTCGTTCTTGCTGGACCGAAAGCCAGTGTTGATAAAGTTAAGCCGTATACCAAGGGCGTCATGGGTCGAGCCTTCATCGACTTCGGTGGCCAGCCTGTTGGGAAGGCAACACTTCTTAAGGTCATTGGGAATACATTCATCCTGAACATGGTTGAGACGCTGTCAGAGGGTCACGTTCTCGCAGAGAAATCAGGGCTAGGCAACGAGAATCTCCACCAATTTGTCGAGACTATGTTCCCAGGTCCGTACACGGCGTATTCGACGCGCATGACATCCGGAGATTATCACAAGCGCGAGGAGCCTCTCTTCGCTGTCGGCCTCGCAAGGAAGGATGCCAGACATGCTATGGCTCTGGCCAAGGCTGCTGGCACACGGATGAGAGACGTGGAAGTGGCAGATGCTCACCTTGAGCAAGTGAGGAAAGAATGCGGCGAGGCTGGGGATATTGCTGGGATATACGGTGCTGTGAGACAGGAGGCTGGACTCAACTTCAAGAACTAGATCAATGACTAGGCAGCGGCAGCTTGTAAAAGACGGAAGTCCTCAATAAAATTCTTGGGGAATAATAGGTGTTGGTTGTGAGCTCGAATACGCACGAGATCACCAGTGCACGGCGGATGGATGGGAGATGACTTTCCGTGCTTAGTCAGCGCTCGACCTTGAGCTTGCCTTGCCTTCTTGAGTGGCGCTACGGCTTCCCGAAGCACCATATTCAGCTTCGGATCATCCAACACCATGGCGAACGGGTAGGCAACATGTCCTCAGCTTCCAGGCCTCTTAGAAATGCCGTTGGAAATAGATCCAGCTAACTCGAACTTCTCATGGTAGCTGGAGCATCATCATCGGCCTTGTGGTAGTCGTCCTTGCCAGCCTAGCAGGATGGCTCCTGGCACCCAAAGGCGAGACACAAACGTACCACCCCCGTTCCCTTCTTTAGATCGAATGCTGCGAAAACTGCGGGCCTTTTCTGACCGCTTCACAGGATCTGGCGAAGCTCACTGATCCTCTCGTTCGCAAGTTGCTATATCATGTGGGGTACGTCGACGATCCGAAGGCTCCAGGAGGACGCATACTGACAGGATACCGTTCGCAGCGATTACGTTCCTCGCACAATGGCATCCCCTTATCGAACCCCGACGCTCAGGCTTGAGGACAGGAGCGGCGCACGAAAATTGAAGACGGCGTGGACCACATGAAGGTAGAGAACTGCCACTGTATAAGTGTATATTTGGCGTTGAGGAACGGGCAGGGCATCTAGATTTTCGTGTATTGATACGGAATACGGCCTCATTAGGTCTTGAATGAACGAAGAAGTTCTGCAAGAGAAGCCGCTGTGACGGGAGAGCACAAGTCTGAAGCTCTTGTCAAGATGCAAGTTCGCCTTGGTGAGACCAGCGAGGAAGAGTGAAGCTCTCAGAGTTGTCACACATATTCATTTCAAATGTGTTTTTCATTGTTATCTCTACCCAAGCCCCAACCTGCCTCCCCACTCCCTTCCCAGCTCCAACATAGCCCACAACGCCTTCCCATCAGCCGCAACCCCCGAATCTCCCACCGTATCAACCCCATCTAGTCCCACCGACCACAGAATTCCCCTCCCCACCATCCACCTCGAGATCGCACCCACCGTAGCCAGTATAGCAGCCGTGCCGTACCCGCAGTCCAGCAGAATCTTCAGCGCTTCAACATTATTCGCAACCACGGCCCAGCCCAGCGATCGAGCCGCGGCAGGCACGTCGTATTCCCATATCACCATGAGGATCGGGAAGAGCTTTGTGGAGGAGGAGACGAGCAGCGCAGTGCTAACGGAGTTGGGGCGCGGGTACCGCGGGATGAGATTGAAAAGCATGAGGGGGGAGAGCGGGGAGGAGGTTAGGAAGCGGATCGAGAGGTGGAAGGACAGGGTCGAGAGAGCGCAGAGTATGACTGAAGCTGTTAGTGAAGCTCAGTGTAAGAAATAAGGTCGACGTACGAAAAAAGACATATTGGAAGACTATGGGCTGTTGCGCTAGACGAAGGAAGTTGTTGCTGTTAACTTCGATTGAGGAAGCATTGTTCGATGTCTGCTTTTCGATTCGTGCCCAGGTAAGGTAAACGTCGAAGAGTAGGAGAAGTATGCCAAGGCGTATTATTGAGGGCTAGTGTATGCGTGAGTAAATGGTTCGTTGAGGCTTTCGGGAATCTCATACGTCGAATTGATCATGCTCTCTCATCAACGTATTATGCAGCAAATGCCGATATACCTTGCCAAGTCAGCAGAAGCCAAGACAGTACAGATCCAGCAGACTCACTTGCGGCTTAATTAAGACCAGATCAATGAACAAGACCACAAAGTCATGCTCTACGTACTTATCGCAGAAACGACCGCAGTTCTTGCAGACCGTGAGGCGCACTCCATGGCCAGTGGAGCGGTCATCCGCGCCCGAGTATTCGGTGTAAAGGGTCTTGACGGGATAGCGGCATTCTATGCAGATTGGCATTGCCTCAAATATGCTGAATTATCTGGACATTGTGTAAGTGGGCTTGGAAATAGTTTTGTATCAAATCCCTGCGAGGTCTGGGGGTGACGCGCTTTGCCGAAGCTGGCGCGTGCAGTGACAATCTTGAGCCGCCGTCCTCCAAATACTTCATTTAATCTTCTACATAAAACCTTAATTCTTACGAAATATTTGGTATGTGCCATGCTGGCTATTACATCTATGGTAATTCGATACTTTAAGTGACTGGCAAGTAAAGCTCGAAGTTGCGTGGAACTTTCCTCGTCTGCTCCTTCCCCTTTAGATTGGCTTGCGCCTCCTTTCGATAGACTTGACCTTTTTTTCCTTATCGTGGTAGATTTGCTTGAACCCGTCAGTTTTTGGTGAAGTCAGAAGAAGTAGAAACAGATTTCAGCAGTTCTTGCTTCCTTTCGCAAGAACACTACCTGACCCAACTCTCTTCCTCGCGTTGACACTTCCACCTTCTAGCCACTACATTTCAACATTGCTAGAAAATTGAGCAAAGGGCATGATGCTCATGAAATACCAGAAGAAGAGCTGGAATTGTAAGTAGAATCTCAAGCATGCGCATTTTGCGGCATCTCACAGGCTTCTAGGGTACTGGAAGAGGCTCGACAGTTTAATAGTGTCAACCCGAGCTCTACACGTAAGCGCAAACGAATTCGGTCTCCTTCTATGGAGCACGACGACGAAGAGTCTGGCATGCAAAGCCATGTCACTTCTCCTTCGATTGCTGATCTTTCTGGAGACGTCGACCAACTGAGAACACAAGTCTAGGAGCTACGAGAGCAACAATCTTCTGATACGGAGATTGCGGTCAAAAGTCTTTCGCAACAGGGGTCACACCGCTGTAAGGTAAGCCTATAGTAGGTCCCTATCTTCCCCTGGTCTTATGCTAAAGCTATGTATTATAGTGGATCGGCGGTGAAGATTATAGGGTAAGTACTACAGCCCGTGCCTTAAGCTAAAGGAGGGGTTACTCCGCCATGAAGCTATTTCCATTTTTCTTACTTTTTTTAATATTATAGCTATACGGAAGTCTTTTAGAACCCATAGGGCTTGATTTACTCTTCCAAATGATTTATCTAATAGCTCTAAAAGTTCCTTTGATCAGTGGGAATAAGAGATAAATGCCAAAAAAAACGAATTTATTGATTTTAAGCTAAAAATTATTTTAAAAGATCTTACTTTTAAAACATTAAGTTTTTCTAAGAATATAAAATCATTTAATTTAGAGTTTAGCTTTAGTTCTAAAGAAAATAAAAAAAACATCCTAGATTGCATTAAAGGTTTTATACAAAAACTTGAACTAAAAGCTTTGGAAGATGCTTTAATCCCGAATCTGCCTAGTGCCCCTTTTCCTTCTATATATTATTATAATAATAAAACTTAAATCTAAGCTTTTATTTTAATGGGCCTGGATTAGCACTAAACCATAATCTATAAAAAAACAGACATAAAAAAAAATACTTAAATTTTTCTTAAAAATAAAGCCAAAAAACGTAGATAGGATCCAAAAAAGCCTATTTGCATGGACTATATTATTAATACTTCTAGAAAAAGAAGGCCTTCTTTAAGCCAGAAAATCTACAATAAAATAATTAAAGTTATAATCAAAAACTCTTTGATAAAAAAATAGTTTTGCGCTAGGATCGCTGCTAAAATAAAAAGTAATCTTAATTAAAAAAATATTATATTAGTTTTTTTAATATATTGTATATTAAGAAAAAATAGTTATAATAACTATAAACATATGATTAAACTAAGATTAACTAAAAAAATACAAAAAACAAAAAAAAAATAATATAAGAAATATTAATATTAAATTTTAAAAAATTAAAAAAAAGTAATTTTTACGGACAAAACTTTTTATTAGTTCAAAAGAATAAAAGAAAAAAAACATATTTAAAAAACTATTAAGAAAAAATTCCATTATTATATAATTAAGCGAAAATAAAAAAACTTCAAAGAGTTTATATTCTGGGGCTTTTTTTACTATAATTACAAAGGACTTTGCTATATCTAGGAACCTAAAACAACCGCTAAAAAAAAGGCTAGCATTATAGACCTTGTTGCCTACAATGCTTAATTTAAGCCAAAAAATAAAAGAAAATAGAAAAAAAAGCAAAAACAAAAAAAAAAAATATATTTTCAAAAATATAACAAAAAAAAAAATAGAAAAAAGTCTACCTAAAAATATATTAAAGCTACAAAAGTAATAGTAAAAAAAAAAGAATAGAATAATATTAATTGGTATTGCTACCAAATAATAATCCTTAAAGGAAAGCTTTTTCTTTAATATTAAAAACTTAAGGCCAAAAAATTAAATTTTATAATCTAGGAAAATAATATGCCAGCATATGCTTTCAAATATTAATAAAAGGTTTTTGATTTATATAAAATTATAAAAATGGCCTAGCCTAGAAATTCTCTTAATTTTAATGCTATAAAGCCCATTTGGTTCTAAATAAAAAAAAAAATGATTAAAAAAAAAATAAATAGTAAAAAAAATATAAAAGAAAAATAGTTAAATTATTAGAAAAATATACTATAAAATTATATTAAAACTTAAATTAAAAAAATATTTATTTATATTAAAAAAGTTTTTAATTTAAAAAATAGTAATAAATATAAAAAAAAAAAATTAAAAAGCTAGGAAAAAATAAAAATATATTAAATAAAAAATATTACTATAATATTACGAATTAAAAAAAATATATAATTTTAATATAAGGTTAGTAGGGCAAATATGCTAAATTATAATAGATTTGGCGTTTATAAGCTCCTTAGTTAGGCTGGTAGTACCCTATAGCCTTAATTTAACCCCTGTTGCGAGAGACTTTTGACCGCAATCTCCGTAGACAAATGATCCTCCTATTGAATAAGACCCTTCAAGAAATTCTATCTCCAGAATCACAAGCACGAAAGTCGAGCCTGGCCGGCCGTATGTCGCCTCCGCAATGCCCCTCCTTGAATATCATGGGAAACACGTATCACATCAAACATGAGCAGAATGTAGAGGACATACATGATGCGTGAGTTTAATTTTCCCAGCCTGTCATCACCATTAATTTAATGCCTCTTGCGGAACCCCAGATCGTGGAAGAAGCCCCGCCGTTGCTCGAAGCCTTTTCCGAATCGACAACGCAACTACGTGGAACAATCCCATTGCTTCAAATATCTATGGGCGGGTCCCCGTTCTGAAACGCGGTGTGGGCAGCAGTGAGAGAGGCTCAGGATGAAGTTGCGGCTGAGTCCAGATCTGAAATGCTATTACATCGTGAAATCGCCTTCGAGAGACCAATCTTCAGCCCTCCAATCATAGACAAATCACTACTTACAATGGTCTACTAATGCCGTGTTATGTATGTCGCCTCCCGGCGCTTCTTGGGAAGCTGGAATCCGTTTCAATACAAACGAAACATTTAACTATTCATTCTTGAAGAAGATTTTCAGGGGTTCATAAGGAGCAAACGCACTCTGTGCTATTTTTCTTCGGCGTCTCGTAATGCAGCAAGAGAGGCTACTCGATTCTTTCCCGATCTGAAGGCCTACACGATCGTCAATCGTCGTATGAACCACCCCTACCACGGCTCCCCGGTCAACACGGTGCTCAAGTCTCAGCCTTTGTGAAGTACGAGGTCGATGGAAAGTTTCCACTATCCATCCGAGGCAACGGAAGCAACACCTACAGATGCTATGGACCTTACAAAAAGTCGTGCGCATCCGATCGTTTACGCCGTAATGAGTTATTGGAAGTACCACATCGTGTCAGATGGTATTGGGCTGACCAGCTTGGTTCGTGTCCAGACTACGGAAAGAGCAAGGCGAATGAGCGTGCTCTCAGAAAGATGTGGCCTTAAGTCCCCTTTGGGCTGGTGGAACGATAGAGAGAACACGATGCTCATGTACAAAGATGCGCTTCGAGGTGGCTTGAATTCTATCAAGATGTCTTCACATATTGAGGCTTTGACTAATATCACCGACGTCGAAGATGATGAGCCAACTCGTGGAGAGACACTTGAACTCGGAGAGCTAGAGGTTCTTGAGCGGTCTATCACAAACGAAAAGGCTGAGAGCCTAGAACCCGAAGACATTCTGGAGGTGTTTGACAGAGTATGGGCCTCATTTATAAATAATTTATGGAAGCTAACGCTCTCTAGCCTGATTTAGTATCAGAACCGGCAGCACGACTCTATTTCGAATATCTCAATGCGTTGGCTACGATCATCAGTTTTACGAAGCTCTGGTTGGGAAGGAGGAGGATTTGCGTGGAAAGTGACTAATTCGCGCTCCAAAACTTCTTTGCCAGAGCTTCCCCCAAAAGGCATTCATGCTTTACTTAAAATGCGATGCTATTTACCACATTCAAGAACAATGGATTCTCTTAGATCCCTCAACCGTGTTAGCTGTGTATTGTTTAACCGGAAGTCACTGCATGGCGAAAGCTTATTCACTGTCGTGCGGGGAAACCATCCAACCTCAGAATTGTGCAGAGTGTGTTCTGTTACACAAGACCGTTCACGAAATCTGTGATTGCCCCGAATCGTATTTTCTTTGAACGTTTTCGCCGTAGCATTGGATCTCTCAGAGACGCTCGGCAAATCGACTTGGGAAACCCTCTGCTCCAGGATGCCTCATTCCGAAGATGTTTTCCCGCGTGATGTAACGGCCAACATCAACTATTTCGCCGCTGATGGAACTGTCAGACAACCAGGCATTTTTAAAAAGCCCATTTATGGAACAAAGACAGATCATGCCCGTTCAATAATGATCCGTGATGTCCGCCCGATCGTGGACCAATTCAAGCTTGATATGAACGGGTTTCAATTCGTCAAATTGCCGGCGAAGGAAAGGGATGTGTCAGATGGAAAAGTCATCAGGATCGAGTACTATCCAGAATTATCCAATATTGTGAGAAAGATGTGAGACTTCCCAACTCAGCCCATCAACGACTGCTAAGTCGGATGTGAAAGCACCGGTGCATCTATAGTACATTTCTTCAACTATTACGTTCGCCAAACCGCAGATGCTCCTTCCGGACATCCCCATGTTGACTATTGTGGTGATGCGGAGCTTTTGGAAGGAACGAAGAGAGAGCTTTCCCTTCCGCCGCACATCGTAGAACTCTACGATACCAGCTGGCGGTATTGCTATGTCAATACCTGGCGACCCCTCAAAACCCTGCGAAGGGACCCGCTAGCACTGGCAGATGCAACAACAGTGCCAGCTTCAGACTTTCAACTCCGAGCTCGAAGATTCCCAAGTGGGGTGGAGTCAGGAAACTACATCATGTCGCATGGAAGTCAAGTTGAGCAACATCGATGGTATTACATGCCTGAGATGAGCCCAAATGATTTGGTTGTCTTCAAGTGTTATGATACAGAGCAAGAGTTGCCTGGATGGAGATGCCCGCATACTTCGATTGTGCTTGAGGGGACAGAAGATCTCCTTCCGCGAGAGAGCATTGAGTGTCGCGCAGTCTGCTTCTGGGAATGAATGTATGCTTTCTGGCTTGAATTAGGGCAATGGAAACAAACCTGTTTATTCTTATGATATATCTGACTTTACTTCATAGCAAAAGTATCATTCGGCATGGTGCAATTTTTGTCTTATCATATCCCGACATATTGCCCCGGTGATATACCACATATCCTTCCTGCTTTCCCAAAGCGGCATGAAGACACATATCACAAACGATGCCCAGATCCATAGAAAGACTATCACTACGAAGCCAGTGAAGAAGTTCTGCGAGAAAGTGCACCCCGTCCCGTAAAGAGTGAAGGGGATTAACTATCGACCTTTAGTTTTCTTATTGAAGAGAAGAAGGCTTACAATCACAAAGACAAGTCCACCAATAATGAAAGACAACCAAGCCAATCTCTTTTGAGACTTTGCTTCCTCAGTATTTAACGCCTCCTCCACAACATACTCCTCCCCTCGAATGGGCTTCAATTCCTGGGCCGCGGCGTTCTCCTCTACCATGTGCGGGATTTTTTTGCCGTCAGGCACCACTTCCTCATCTTTTGGGAGATCCCTCTTCTTAACTAGAGCATTTTCGTTGATATCGACTTCCCCACTCCCTTCGATCACTACCAGCTTCTTTTTGTTTGGGACCGGTAGCGGGAATATAAGAATGCTAACACCTTCCATCCCCATTGATACACAGTCTCCCGTCAATGAACTCCAGACATTTGACGTGGTAGGGATGTTAATCGTCCCAGAGCATAACTTCGTCGCAACCATCCAAGACGTCAGCCCACTCACAAGTCCGATGATGGGCGAGACGGCTACTGCAAAGGTCGATGTCCTTTTCCAAAGAAGAATGGATGCCATAGGTATTGTTCCCCCTCCCAACAAACACCCTAGAACTTTGATGAGCCAATTGAGAGATATTCCCACAGAATAGAAAATGCATAAAATAGCAGCAAGCAGACCGCCATACACAACCAATCCGAAGACCGATACCCAAAATAAAGATCTTATGCTGGCTTTTGGGTTGATATATGCCTTGTATATATCGAATGTTATCAGCGAAGAGGTCGCAATGCTTTCAGCCGAAGTAGAGGACGTCGTCCCCCATGAAAACGAGAACGACCATCAAGCCAGCACCACTTTTCCCATCAGTGCGGTAACAGCAGCGGGTTCTACGGGTCCATCTGAGACTTGCTGAGCGGCCAACTTGATTAGCAGAACAGACGTCCCTGTCAGGGCAGCTACAGCATGGCCAAGCGCCGTTGACATCGCAAACGGAATCGCATATCAGGCAACAGAGCCCAATATATAGCCCTTCACAGCTGTCCCAGGCTGTGATGCAATTGCTCGCTGCCAGTACGCTTGATCTGACCATACTGCAGAGAAACCTCAGAGGAAGATGGCAGCAGCTGTTACGAGTCTGCCATTGGAATTGACCGTTAAATAGGATCCGTTATATGAATCCGCGGGTGATGTCGCTTCCTTGGCTTTCAACATATCCCATAAAACGGATGGTGACCCGATGTGTGGATTTATGGAACACGTTTGGAACATGAATGCGAATAAGCAGACGTAAAGAAAGATTGTGTGAAGATAGCTGAATGTTTCAACGTGGGTCTACTTTGGGTTTATAAATTTATAAGAGGCTGAGACAACTTACTCGCAGATGAATGTTGCAATAAGGCCACCTACAACAATATAGGCGGTCATAATAGCAGGTAAAATCCAGTAGGCCGCCTACACATTCATACCAGTGAGAGAAGAGAATACCGCACAACCACCTGCCATGAGTGCACTTCCGTTGATCAAATTTGTGACCAGGCCGAAGAATGTATAAATCACATCAGCAAGCTTTCCGTGCGAATACGCCAGCGTACAGGATGTGAGTAAAGTAGAGGCATGAGTCCATAAGGACCTGGCTTAGAGATCAGAACTGTTAATTTATCATAGGATTGAAGGGTACCTACACAATACCAGCTGCAATCATGCCAGGCTTCACAGATCTCGAAGCTGCGTTGAACT
This sequence comes from Lachnum nothofagi, assembly GCA_003988875.1. Lineage (NCBI taxonomy): Eukaryota > Fungi > Ascomycota > Leotiomycetes > Helotiales > Lachnaceae > Lachnum > Lachnum nothofagi. Next base: position 403,950 of record QYSG01018889.1, read on the forward strand.
CCTCTGCTGACTTGAAAATATTATGCTTCCCATACCGATTCTAGATAAGAGCCAAGAGAATTTTAATTACTGTGAAAGCGATTCCTAGACCAATGGCAATCCCACATCCTTCGCCCGAGGAAAGCACTTGAAGGGCAGCAACCGCCATCTTGAGATTCTAGTCCTCTAGAAACAGCCACTGGATGACGAGAGAAAATAACAATTGATATTATTGAGAAAATACAAATATCTCTTAGGAAGGGTTTTTTATAGTACTACCTATCTGTCACCCCACTTAAGGCACATTGATAGCTATGCAAGTTGAGCAATTGGATCTCGCCTCTCGAGTAGGGGACCGGCAGCGACCTTGCCAAGCACTCCATAAAAAAGCAGGGCCCAAGAGCATGGATCGGTAGCATGATCAGTACTTCGTATTTCGCCAGAATGCACGCTGGGAATGAATAGCATGTACAGAGATAGAAAATAAATGGCGAGTCACATACCGCTTCTCATGGTAAAGTGGTTAGTTATTCGATTATTGTAGTGGCCGTCGGGCTCCCGATGATGCTTACTCCAGTCACGGTCATTTTTACCAATAATAACGAGTAACAACCCGAGGGAGATTACATCCGACGGGCCAAAGAGCCTCTGAACCTTATCGTACTGAGAAGTGGGGTGGAATTCCTCCACTGGGGAGCTTTATCAGCCCATCTGATCTCAAAGGAATATAAAATTTCATAGGCCATCGTAGGTAACTTTCCATGCAAACTTCAAACACACTCTAAAAGCCGAAGACTAAGTGAGCTGTGAAATTTAGAATTAGAATGGAGGAATTTCAAGATCTCGCAGGTCCAAGAAGAGTCTCACACTCGCGAGCACGCAGCGTCTGACCAAACTCCAGGCAACTATCAACGCTGCTATGGCAAGAACAAGCTTAATTTTGGCACAAGACCAGTCTTGATAGTGATTGACTGCGTAAAAGCGTACCACGACCCCGCATCGCCACTCTACGCCCCTGAGCGCTTCGACATTGCTCTCAGGTCCATTATTCGCCTCATTGAGAAGTGCCACGCTGTAGCAATCTTAGTTGTATATACCTCCGTGATCTATGAGGCTCCCAATGCGGGAGGGAAGTGGTACACAGAAAAGCTCCCTAGTGTACTGTGCTGCTATGACGCAGGGAATCCGTTCAGGGACTTCGCTGAGGGCGTGGAGCCGAGGAAGGATGAAGTTGTTGTACTGAAGCAGTATTCGAGTAGTTTCTTTGGGACGAGCTTGAGTAGTTTGTTGGCCAGTTTTGGGTGTGATAGTACGATTCTGTGTGGGTCCTCGACGAGTGGATGCATGAGAGCAACGGGTGAGTTTTCTCGCTTTCTAGGCTTTTGGAACGAACCGAGTTGATGCTCTGTAGCTTTGGGTTCCATACAGCATGGATGCAGCCCGTTTGTGGTTCGTGAAGCGTGTGGTGACAGGCACCAAGCTGGGAATGATAGCGATCTGTTTGACATGGTAAGTGTCAATTTTTAATTGCCAAACTACGAGTTGGGGCAATGTGCGAAGCTTTTGCACCCTCTTGCCCGAGAGAAGTTTGTCTAATCATTAAGGACGTAATGTTGACTCGATGGATAGGATTAGAAATTTGCTGAAGTCATTCTTGAGGAGGAAGTGATGGCAGTGATTGACGAAGCAAAAAAGGTCTGATGTAAATATTACAAAAAAGGAGATAGTCCATCCTTTAGCGGAAATGATAGACCGGTATATTGTTCTAGGCGAGGAAACAGAATCGATAAGCAATTTTCTGAAGTGAACTCGACTTCAAATTGAAGGCTGATGTTTCAAGTTGAAAAGAGATATTGGGACTGGACGTTCGCTTGAACGAAGAAAGGACGTGTCACTAGTAGTAAAAGAACGGAAAGCGATTTGCAATTTAAACAGATCTCATTTGAACGCTCGCTACTAAGTTCATCTATCATACCAGATCTGCACGCTACCCAAGGTCAAATACTGCCAGGCGTATCCAACTATTGGCTGTTCCAGCTAGCCTCTTACAAACGAAGATCCTTGAACGCCGCCCTGATGCTCCGATGCACCTCTTGAATACTTGCAAAGAACCGCTCATATTGAAACAATCAGTCGCCCTTTCCGCCTTTGGCTCCGGCGGTTGCTCTTCCCCTAATGACCCCTTCCAGATCTTCTCTCAATCCGGGTTTGGGAGATCTGGTACGGCTCAATTCGAAGCCATCGTCGCTTCCCGCACCATCTAACAGCTCTATTAGGTCTGCGGTGTCGGGTCTCGCGCCTAATTTGGGAGTTCCAGGTCCTGCCTTGGTTGCTAGTTTCCTGAAAAACCCCTCAACTGCAGCAGCGGCATTTTCAAGTCCCATTCCAGAAGGCGTAGCTGTCCCTGGAACACCACCCTCACTAGTTGAGGTTTCTGCAATTGCGGCGAGCTCATCTTCAAAACCGAATCGAGCGACTTCGGTGGCCTGAATAGAAGTTGAAGGTAGTGAATCTATCGCAATGCCTGGAAGATTTTTTCTTGCCCACTTATTGAGACCATCTTGTCCTGGCCCTGGCTTTCGAACACTCTTGCCCAGAGTACCAACTCCACCTGGGCCTGTCATCCATCCTAGCCGGTCTGCAGCTTCGGTCACGCTCTCACGACGTGGGCGCGCTCTAGGTGCTGGAGGGGGAAAGTAGCTGCCAATAGAGTCTATAGACCCAATCTGTGCGGGTCGGGGGCCAAGATTACTCGTTCGTCGAGCAGGCGTGCTAGACGCGCTTCCAATGAGGTCTGCCGACGACTGAGATGTTGTTTTTGATAGTTGTAGATCCATGGAACCACGCGGTGTGGATAAAGAAGAGAGTGTTGCTTGACTCTTTCTTCGGCGCGGAGGAAAGTATCCAAGGGTTTTCCGAGGCATTCGTGCTATTTCGACTGGTTTGGAAGAGGGCGACGAGTCAATAAGAACCCAGCGAACATGAGCCCAGGGCTTATCGTCGTCTTCGGGATGTTCTGCAGACATCTCATTTCGTGTTGGGGGCCAAATGCCGTTGGAGAAGGGAGGTGCCTCTTCGATCCCGGGCGTAGGAGCGAGAAGATCAACACCTGGAGAATCTTCCGAAGAAGGCTCGCAGGGTCGTCCTTTGATCGCGCAAGCATCGACCGGCAGAACGACGCTTCTACGAAACCCCAACGCATCGTTCCATAGCCCATTAGACTTTCTGAATATGTCTCTTGGGCAATTGTACCTCAGCACTATTCCCGCAAACGTATCCTGCGGCTGTATATGGTGCACATATACTAATGCATGTTCATCTTGCGCACTTCTAGGTCTCTGCTCCTCGCTCGACGTCCTTCGTTTATAATTGCCGCTTGTATCGACTGCCCTATTTTCCTCATCTCTCCCCTCCAATATCCTCCTCATCTTCTTCGCCCTGACTGAAGCTGCCCTCTCACTTGTGCTCCCTGTGCCAATGCCACCATCTTTGTGCGTCTGCGAGCTTGGTTGGGACGGGCCCCACTGTTTCGCTGGGGCAGTCCGCCCTCTTGCTGCACCCCAGATTGTCCCATTTCTGATGCTTGAATCTTCATCTCCTGATACACTTCCTAACACAGAGCTTGCCACTTGCTGCAGATTGCTCATCCAACTAGTATTCCAGAAGGGACTCGTCGGACTTTGGCTCCCATTCCCACGGCCATTTCTCCCCACTATATCAGGGGACAAGAGGCCCCCAGCTGCCCTTCCATTTCCTAATTTGCTAGTCCTAGTCCTGCTTGGATGTTTTGCAGGTATAGGACTCACAGCCCTACTCCCCGAAGGGGTAGACGTTGCACTCGTGGTCCCAAGCTCCTGGTCGTCCAACGCACCCAGCCGCCGGTTTCTGGGTCTTATACTCGAGCTCGCCGGCGCATCTCCAGAGGGCGGTATCGAATCTGCGCGTGGATTTGGGGTATTGGATCGTGAGGAGGAAGGTACCATGGTTGATACAGGTTTGCGGATCGCGCGCCAGCAGCCCTCCGTCGCAGACGGTTCGAGGTGGGCATGGAGAGCGACTTGCCGGCGGAGGATAACCGATAACTGTAACTTTATCCGCGGGTTGGCATGTTTCGTGTTTCGTGTTTCCAGTAGATGGAATGCTTCGTGCGAGCCGGTTCGTGGAGCAGAGAACGTGCGTCGTGGTCAGTACGGAGGAGAAATGCTGGTGAAGATGCCGCGAGGCAATCAGCTCAGCCGGCCGATCTCGATTGCAGTACGGTGGCCACAGTGCTGTAAATAGCCGCGAGCCACCAGCCTTCACCATCCGGGCCGCGGCAGACACCCTCAACCTCACGGGAATGTTTTCCAATATGGACAGTCTTTGCATCGGCACGGTTGGCGGACTTCACGTACGTTTCCTGGCTGCAGATGCAAACCGCTATAGACGAGCGTCACAGGCATCCCTCTTCCCAGCCAACCTTCTTCATCACTTGCTGCTGCAAACATCCTGCGCTGTGGAGTCACCGCGAAGTCCGGACGGCTCCTGGCTCACACCGCACCCCAAGCATCTCAGAGCACTGCCCGAGGTGGGCTAGAATTCTGTACCGCTCATAGAATCGACCACATCCCACGCGTTTAGTATCATTGTGGCCGATGTGATGTCCAACTCATGTCGTCGTTAATGCCGGCTCCCTCCCTTGGAAATTGAGGCATCCCTCGAACTGGCCTTATCGAATTCTTCGTCATTCTCATTCCTCGCCAAATTCACCAGCATTAGATTTTTCCAAGTCACCTTTGCTGAGCGAAGTTTTATCAAAGGACAGAAATTCCAAGGTCACAGGCAACTTCCCCTCATATCCGGAGAACTATCATCATGAAGCGATGGCTTGTACTCTTTCCCTTATGTTGGCTAGCTTCTGCTGTTCTTGAAAAGAAAAATCGGCATATAGATCCTCGTTATCGTGGGTTCAGAATTCCACGCTGAAAGAAGGCTCAATCTCTGATTCGTTTACAGCTTTGGGTATCGACTTCGGACCAGAATATGTGTATATCGTCCTCTCTTTGCAACCCCGTGTCTCTGCTGATGGCCTGTATAGGAACGTAGTGTATTTCAGAAAGGGACCTGGTTTGAACTTTGTTACTCTTCGACCACTACTTGGTAGCGCTCCGTATTACCAATACATGCAAGAATCTGAAAGAAGTATTGCCAACACTGAGTAAGCGGCACACTTTCCTAAGGCATCTTTACTGATTTAGGTATAGGGGGGCGAGGATATGGCACGAAAAGCAGTGGATGCATCAAGATGAGACCGGGCTACTCGTCCCAGTCTCGCCATTTCCTTACGACATGGTGAGGGCAGACAGGATCTTTGATACTGGCATGGAGGCTATAGAAAAGCAACTTGAACCGACCCCGGAGCTACCGTTTGAGATTGGTACTGTCGCGTATCCCAATACCTTCAACATGTCCTGTAAGAAGACCATCGAGGATTGCGTTGCTAGATTTACGCCACTTGATCCAAAGGAAAAGCAATGGCGGTTTCTTGAAGGGATTAATGCCGCTCGTCTTGCTTATGGATTGGACACTTGTGAAGCACTTGAAGCAAGTGGCAAGGAGTGCTATGATCAAGGTCGATATCTGCCCCAGGAGATTGTTCACGTCGAGCGCCACAGGTTTAGCATGTCTTTTACCTACGGGAGAGTGCTCGGCCCAGATGACCTCGAGTCTGATTACTATGTCCGCATAGATCAGCTCAACTCTTCTGAGCCTATTGTCACGGAGGCGGATGGTCCTTGGTTTGACCGAACAGTATATGTAAGTATTTCAAAGGCTCAAAATACTTTCCTGGATGGGCTCCGCTAACAGAGCTTTTAGCAACATCATTTGAGACCCGCAAAGGATCGCCAAAACCAATTTACTGAGGTCTTTCAAGAATTCATGGAGGCCAGATTCCTGGAAGATGGAGGCAGGACATCTCATTTCTGTAAGCGTCTGAAGTCCGTGATATTTAGCGGGGAAGCAGACGAAGAGGAATTCAACAATGTGCGCTGGATGGTCAAGAAGGTCTTGCCTCCAGAACATCATTATAAGATCAGAGATCAAATTAATCCCATGTATGTGCTCGCCATTGGTGCAGCAATGCGGGCCAAGTCTTTGGTCGACAGACCAATAATGGCCTCGGCAACCGTTGATGGTGGAGTGACTTCGACATATCATGCTCGAGACAGAGCAAGCGGGCATGACGAGTTGTAGGAAGAAAGGGATGATAGGATAGAGGAACCCAAAATGATCTTTTTTCAATCTTCTGATCTATTTCCAAGACTATCGGAGCGAAGGCCATGCTCCAGATCCAGCAAGTGCTAATTTGATTACTCATCCATTTTCTATAATTCACTGTCACATCGCATTTGATGTGATTGTTTGCTTTCTACATTCGAAATTTACCATTGCATGCTCAAGCGCTCTCAGTATTGAGTGGATCGATGTTTTGCATGAAACTAGTAATGTATTTTAATAGGCGAAGGCTCTAAATATTAGCTGGCTGGCTGACTCTACTATTATAATATTCAGCCTCGTCTACAGGAGGAACCCGGGCATTTCTAGTATACCAAGAGCCCGCCTCGCCTTCCGATTTCATCAAACAACCCACCCCTATCTCTCCCCTCTCAGCATCGGCAACGGTGGTGACCAAATGCACTCTAGCCGCCTCCGGGACCAGCTCTGGGCTCGGCAGCCCCTCTATCTCAATAACGACGTCCGCAATTCTCGCGGCACTGCTACTCTTCCACATCCCCTCCTGGTGATACATTGAAACGAGTAACTGGACAGCACACTTCCGAGTGTGTGAATCCCGACATTTGGTCAACACCCAGAACAGCGAAAAAATGACGCCAATGTCGAAGTAGAAGAGATTGGTACTGCAAGATGCGTCTTTGGCTAGGCCCTCTCCCAAGGTGACAATATGCTTGTATTTTGAAAAAAACCTGTCGTGCAGCGTCTCTTGGCCTTGTACGCCGGTAGTTATTATGATACTCAAGACAATCTGATACATATTGAAAAGGGCTCTAGGACTCTGTAACTCGTCTTTTGTCTTTCCGAATGGCACTTCGAGAAAGTTCTCGATCTTTAGGTTCCATTGCTTTGGGAACTCATTCGCGGATTCCATCTCGGACTGTGGGATGGGGCTAGCTTCGGAGCGTGACCGCGTTGTAGTTGCTTCTCGGAAGAGCCATCGAGCAAGTTGCAGAAAGATGTCCATGGAATCTCTATGGAACCGATGTTTGTAGTTGTAACGTTGGCAAGTTCTATAGGCTCCGTGTGCAAGTCATCGGGGTAAGGATCTTGGGCGTTGCCGAAGGTAATTGCTTGCATATCGAGACGTTTGAAGACTTGGGTTATGTCTTTAGGTATTGCCAAGGGTCGCCTTTTACATCTTTCACTTGCGATGATCTGTAATCCGTTTCGTAAATGCATGTTAGAGACTCCAATGTTGCCCGTGAAGTTCTCATAATAGATGAAAAGGGCATAGGCGACTAGACCTGTTATGAGCTTGTCTTCTGAGCCGCCCGAGCTTTCCGCTAAAAGGGTCTGGGTACACTTTACAGCACGATTGTATTGTAGTAAAGCATATTGCCTGAGTTCTATAAGGCTGAGATCTGGAGAATTCCGATTGGAGGCCCCGCTTGTCCGATGTAATGCACTCAGGGAGCAGAGAGCATAGCGAATGGAAGCTTCAGAAAGACTTATCTGCAGAACACGGCGGACCCAGAAATTGCCTCGCGAATAGAGACTAGAGGCATTGGAGACGCATGAGACGAAGAAGGCAAAGAACTCTCGTTGACGGGGGTCATCGAAGTTTGGAAGTGCGGGAAGGGCTGCAGGTGGAGATGTCTGTTTGCCATATTGTCTCCATGGTCGGCTCTGAGGCGTCTTGTAGCCCTCACATTTCCAGCCACTTTTCTGACAGCGGATACAGGTCGGTTTGGTCTCATCGCACTTTATGTGCCGTGTTCTTGACTCACATGTTAGATTCCACGTTTCTCAGCACTGACACCGGGGTCTAAGCGAAGGCGAAAAGGGGGTGTCATCGAATCTGCATGTTCTACAACCAGTCTTCGACCTTATTAAGCCTCCCTTTCCCACCTCCATGCTGGCCTTTGTCGTCGTTGCATAGGATATTAGAGACGAATATGCCCGGATTCGAGGATCACGATTCTGGTGATATGAAGGAGCGCTCTTAAACACACGCACAGCCCCGGCCTTCTCCGCGATCTATGACTACGAAGCGAGTCAACCAATCAGAGCACGCGGCTCTAGCTCTCTCTTCCTGGGCTAGCTAATATAACTGCACCCGAACTCCCAGGCTCCTAAGCTTTGGAAGGCTTATGATTCCTGAAAATATTGAGACAGATATAGAGGTCATACGGAGGCTAGAATCTCCTAATACCGCTCCATTCCCCGAGAGGTTGTTCGTGGATCCCGGAATCTTTGCTTCTCTCGTCCTTCCGAACTCCCTTCCCAATCTTCGCTCAACATTCTCCTACCCTTCTTTTTCAGCTCCCCTCCTTTCCTTCCCTCTTCTCCGTCAACATCCTGCCCTCCTTCGAATTCTCAAACTTATTCCTACCAGAACCCATCAGCTCTCGTCCACTCCAGCCCCGTCACCCAAACCACGACTTGCAAACCTACCTCTCCTCCGCCCAGCTAGTCAAAACGTAAGCCGCCAAAAATGGCAGCACAACAAACCAAACTTGGCCCCAGCTTCTCCTCGCCGTATTGAAAACCGCGTTTCTCAACGCACCGGCAAGAGGACGTTGGCGATTCGAGCAGAGTGTGAAAATTGCTACGCCTTTTTGCTTAGGTATGTCTCTCAAATTGTCAGATCTATCTGTTAGTGTGAGACAATAGTGTGCGTACGATTGTGGCTTCAACAAAGAACTGGATCTCTGATATAAGTTAGTATGGAGACGAGATTAGGGGAGGGAAAGCGCACTGGCCGCGGGGGGTGTTGGAGTTTGGATCGTAGTTCATTTTTGAGGAGGATGGCTGAGACTAAGATGTAGAGTGAGGGAGCTTCAAAAGGTGAAGAGAGAGCAGAAACATCCCTATAAATAATGTTTCACTGAGGCACAGGGTCCAGTGTAATGATCATACGAGCGGAATGCCACAAGAACTTGGCCCTGCGGATTGGACGGACCGCCTATGAGTAAGTCGCTTCTTAGTGAGAGCCGCATTCAAAGACTACGCCACAATATAGAATGTATCACACGTGAATTGCCTTATGCACAAGCTGCCACAACATCCTTCCATTTCCATATCCACTGCACGAATCATCAGATCACGATGACGCCAATTCATCTCATGCCCGAGCCCCGAAGCACCCAAAATATGATACACATCCGGTATCAGAGCTCGCCAGTCCGTACCAAGAATCACTTTTGGGTAAATAAATACAAGAACACCAGCTTCTCCAAATGTCATGAACATATAACGCCGCCCTATAAAGATTGTGGTTCAAGTAAATCGAAGTCAATTACAGCGGTCCCTCGCTGTTCATGCCGCTCAAATCGCTGTTGATACCGAAGAATTGGAACCTTTCATATTAGTTAGTGAAGAGGTCAAAAAGATAGAAAGGAAAATGGCTTACCAGTCTTCAACATTCATAGTCATAGGTACCGCCGGTCCCTGCCCCGAAGCGTTGCTCAGAGAATCAGTTGGACTATGACCTTGATCACCAGGCATCGGATCAAAGCCGCCCTGCCACATACCATGCTGCGGGAATCCTGGGACGCCAGGTTGTAGCATCTGTGGCGAGCTGTTCATATTCGGCTGGCTTGGAGCACGCATGCGCTGTGGTAGCGGGCCGCTTTGACCTTGATTCTGCATCTGATGTGGAGGCATATTCATCTGCGGTTGCATGAGATTCGGATCCACGTTATGAGGTGCTGGTTGGGGCGGGGAGAATTGATTCGCTTGCATGTTTGCTGATTCGGGGAAGAGTTGATCGGGTTGGAAATTCTCCCAGAGGGATTGAGAAAGGTTAGGTGAATTTCGGGTGACAAGATATAGATCCGGAGGTGTGGCAGGAACAGAGAACGAAGGGTTGAAAGGGGTGGGAGGTCGCGTATTCGTTCGAGAATTGCTTCCTCCCATAAACGTATCTTGATTGTTTCTCGCATTAGGAGATGAGACTGGCGGTGGCATACCAGCAGAACCGTTACTCAACTCCCTAGCAGGCGTTTGACTTGGAGTTTGAGGTCGAGATCGCTCGTATGACTCCTGAGGTGCCGGCGTGCTGTTCACTCCGAAGTCGAGCGCCATATCGTCGTATTTTCGCTTTCCAGACTCATTTTCATTTTTAATTTGAGCCATACCCTGAGAAATGCCCGAGGTCATCTTCTTGTGTCGTTTGCCAGCAGCTCTCTGAAGCCTTTCCTCGAGAAGCTTATTACCCAGAATGGATTCAAACAGAGTGAACACCATCTTGGCAACAAGCCATACCCTCGAGACATCTTTCAAGGCAGTCATGCAAATCTGCAGGCGGTGTTGCGTTGCTTGCACTACCGACGGCACCGGAGACCGCATCTGGTATACATGCATTATAAGCGCAGAAAACAGACTGTATACAACAAACGCTGGGCAATATCGTAGTTCATCATGCGCAGTAAGATTCTCAATAATTGAGGTAATCATAGCGGCGGCTTGGAATGCGATGTTCCGAGATGGATACGCATTGTCCTCCATTGCTCCTCCACGGCTCGAAGCTGGTGGCATATGCGCACGGTGCAATAAGCAGAGGGTTGTGTAGTAGTTCGAGTGAAGGAGAGCCGCCCAGAAATGATGCCGTGGCCCTTCCCAGTAGATCTCCTTTGGGCAATTTTGAAGCCAATCAGCCAACGCCATGTCACTATGGGTAAGGTCAATCGCGTTTTGACGCCGGGCCTTTGAAGCCACAGAATATTGTTGCGAGAGGACCAATCCCATGATCTCACACAATTTGACATACTGAAGGAAGAACTGGACATGAAGAGAATCCTGCGGATAGTCGTTTTGTTCATTCCCATCAACCTCGATAAAGTCTTCCTCCGATATCATCTCCACGTCGGAATCATCAGTATTGATGTGAACTGGGCGGCCCAGAGCAACAGCTACAGATCGATCACGGGTGAAGAGTGTCCACCAGATTCTCTTCCAAAGCCTCTTGTCCGAGATGTTCAGTTGCGATCCTTCAACGCTGCGATGCATGCCCGAGCCTTGCGCTACGATAGTAGCGACTCTGCTCCAATAGAAGACATTTTTTGTCACGTCTTCGGGACCCTCCCAATACCACCCCATGAGCACCAGAGCTTGAACGATGGTAACTCGATCGTCCTCGTAGTTGGCATCATATAGAGCTTTCGCCCGCTTGTAGAACGTCAGCGCTGCCGGTGTAGTCGAACCGTTGGCATCCATGAGCTGCGGATTTGTGCAAACCCTAGATCCAGCTAGAAGTATGGCTTGTAGCAACAATAGAGAGGGCGGATTCTTCGAATCTCGATACTGTTTCATGAATCGATATTTGTTGATAACCGGCACAATCGGAGCAACCCATTTGAAATATGCGTCGACAAGCTCATCACAAAGACCCCGCGGTGGGAGCAAGAACGCGCCTCGTTGATGTAGAATATCGATTTCCACATTGTCCAGGTCTGTCAACCTGGCTCGAGTTCCTCGTACATTTTCCGGCAACGGATAATGCACCACATCTGCTGCTCCATGTCTATCATGGACGAGCAATGTCAGATTCGACGATTCTCCCAGGTATGCAACTCTGCCCGCTTCTTTGATAGGAGCTCTTGTAAACTTCGGCTTCATGAACTGGACATAGGTGTTCTCGTCGTGGGCCCGCTGTTGGTATTGCGCCTCGGTGAGCGACGTTGGCGGAGTCCCATCTTGAGTATTATAGACGCTCACACTCCGTCCATTCGTTGTAGGGGAATCCGTTCGCGGCGAACGTTCATCAGCGGCATCTCCTCGGTCACTAGGCCAGTTAGTAATTGCCAGCTTTATGGAGGGACCGTCAGCGTAACATACCTATCAGAGTCTTTCGCCTTGGTCGCAGTCGCCGTCTTCTTTCGTTTCGGCGTCGGGATCTTGCATTCGATGGAAAAGGCCACGCAGTTGGTGCAGGGCACTCCCAAGCTGGCGGCGTCGCATCGTACCTGCGCTCGTCAGTTAATTTGTTTCGAGCATCTCGGTACCGCGGTGGTGGGCGCGATCGCAATATGGATCGGGAACCCAATAATATGGCAGAAAGGCAGAGGGCAGCAGAGTTTGTATTACCTTTCTTGCATGGCATGTCTGTGGAAGAAGCGGTTAGCAATTATCCTCATTCTCAGTGATTTGATGCTTGGCTGAGGCCTCGGTGCCGAGGCACGATGATCCTGCACCGTCGATACAAAAAGACTCGGGTTCGGATTGCTTCATACCTCACACGCTCTCGACGCCCGTTGTCTACAGCAAACGGCATGTTAGCGATGATGCTCTTTCCCTGGAGATATGCGCGCGACGATGCGTACCTGCGGAAGCTGGGATGGCCAGGCGTCTGGTTATTGGGCATGGGATTGGTTTGGGGAGCGCCTGGCTTTGCCGGCTGAGCAGCCATCGTCGCTGTTGACCCGTTTGTCTCGCTCGAGGCGTCGTCCATATTTACGGGCCGGGGATCATCCGCACACTCCTGCGATGCGCTGCAGCCGGGTGTCGACTATTGTGTTTATGTTTGGGGATTGGAGGCGGTGCGCAGGGTGGAGTTGTGATTGATGCCTTGTCGTTGAATTATCGTTCAAGACTACGGCCAACTGTTTTGTGCTATGCTGAAGTTCTAGCCGAGTGTAGTACTCCGTAGGTCAGCATGAGAAAACGAAAAGCTGGGGAAATAAAGTTGCTCCTTCGCCATGCCGTGGAAGAACAGATCTGGAGCGGCACAGAAATAGCCAAGAAAGAAATCCCATGACCTGTCAATTTGGCAATGAGAGAGCGAACCCACCACTGCTTGTTCGTTCATCTGATAGATGCCCTTTCTGGGAAGTCCTTGCGAAGAATAGCACAGCTCTATTATTGCAGCTCCTTGCTCCTTGCCTTTGCCTTTGTCTTTGTCTTTGTTCCTCAACCCTTGGGAAATCGCAGCTTATTTACATCACCCATTCGCACATCATTAAGTAAAGGGAAACTTAATATGGAAGATATCGGGTTGAAACATCTACAGGTTCCTGGCAGTTGCCCTGAATCCTGAATAGTCTTTTCTTGCGCCAACCATGATTTGAGTAGGGAGGTAGTGGGCAGCCGTAGCGCTGCAGATCGACCCTGGGGTCAGTTCGGAAGCCCTCTCCAAGCCTCTAAGGCTCTGTAGTTTACAACGGCGCGAACACATCATGGCTCGAATTGCCTTTAATAATGCATGTCACAATTATATGAATAGACTGCGTTCAGCTGGTGCCTTCCCCTTCCCTTGTCTCTAGTTCTCCCTCACACGTGGCAGTGAAGGGTACATCCGCATAAAGAATATTTTGCGATTGGGAGCTAGGTTCACGGTGTAAACATACCCTGCCGCTAATGTCTTCCCCCGCATCAGCTTGGGCGTTGGTGGCTTTCTGGGGAACTGAAGTCACCAGCCCCGTTCTTTTCATCAAAATGCGGAGTATGAAACCATATTCCTACATGTTCCGCAACCCTAACCCGAATGGTAACACAGGCATCTGATCGGATCCCCAGACGTGCTCCGGAGTAGCGCGCGGATCTAAAAGCAGAAGTACCTCGGCATCTCCTGCAGGTGAGGGAGGGATCTAGCTCGTGAACACCATCCCCTCTGGCATCTTGGCATAACTCAAAATAACCCTATCGAGAAGCAGAATCTGGGGAAGAAAAATTTTATCGAGAGCTGTCGGAACAGCTTCTAATCATCTAAGATTCATTAGTATTGGTTCATTACGTATATATTTCGTGGCCGCGTGGACCATGTCTATCCTGCCCTCTTTTCGCTCCCATTCGCAACCGGTTTCCTAGGTATCTCTCCATTCAAGCCCTTCTCACTTGCAACGATCCCGCCCAGTTCCTTCTCTTTCTTCATCTGCTGAGAATCATCCTCAACCTCTACCCCTGAGATAAACATCTCGCTCACACCCTCCAAGCTGGCCACGAAGACGCAGAGCAGACTCGCTATGACAAAGTGACTAATCGTAGACCCAATCTCGAGCCACGAGCCCTCGTCTTTCACCACCCAGAAAAAGTGCAGTGTGAGGAAGTCGGAGATGGCCATCACTACCATAAAGAGGGCTGATGGTGCTACCCCTAATCTCTTGTTGAGGATACCCAGGTTGGCTGATATTAGAGCAAATGGAATCATGAGCTTCAATATCAACAATGCTCCTTGGGAAAATGGATCGAAGACTGGAATTAGTCGTTGGACGCTGTCCAAGCTGAAGGATGAAACGGACGCAACATTGCCAGTGCTGAAAAATGCTGATTGTAGTAATGTGAGAAAGATGAGAGAGACTCGGGTGTCCGAGAGAGTGAGAGATCGGAACGGCGAAGATGCTAGAGATGCTGGCATAGCGGCACTTCCATTTGTGTGGGTAGATGCTGTGTTCGGTTTCGAGAACACATAGATGCTGTGTTCGAGTCGAACCCAAGTGATTAGAGTAGCACAGAATCCAAGGTAGAATAGCCCTTCGTATTGGATGGTGAGGATGACAAAGGTTGGTGCAAATGTCAAAAATATGACCATCAATCGATGTAGATAATGTTTGTTCGGTGCCATTCGATGAAGAAAGGGCATGAAATATGGGAGAACCAAAACAAGCCATCCTACGATTTGGTTCCCTCGAGGGAGACCAAGCTTGGCTTGTAGTGACAGAACGCTGGACCTTGTCACAAACATTGTCAGAATGATGAAGCCAGTCTAATTTACATTAGTCGGTGTTCAAAGACAAATATAGGGGCGCATACTTGTGCACCAATCAGTGCCCGCGACAAATAGTTGCCAGCAGGAGCAATCGAATCGCTTGCAAGTCTCGACTTCGTGAGAAGTTCCTTCTCAAAAATAAGGTAAAGGACACCAGTCAAGCTCATTAGAGCGCCTCCTGATATTCTGTGATTTTGGGGTTAGTAAGCAATGCATAGAAGACGTAGAACGTTGCTCACATGAGGTTCACGTCCTCAACCTTTAAAGCAGGTAACAATGTAAAAGAGCTCATGGCCAAACACGACACCACCCAAGTGGCAGCGAGCGCCTTATTCGCGGCAAGAAACTCAGTTCCGTAAAATGCAGGCCAGAAAACAGCGGCGACAAACAAAATAGAAAACACCTCGCGATGCGTGTACCCCAATGCCTAGTCCGCGTCAGTGTCATCCCATTAACAGTTAATGAAGGCTTTACCAGTGATTCTATAAAACTTAAACAAACAACGCCCTTCAAAATTAATGCAATAATGCCTCCCGCGCTCGTAACATGTCCAAACAAAGCCTTCTTCCCTTCCACTAAAGCCTTTCGCCTAGCATACACCTCTTCCCAGAACCCAACTGGGAAGATGGCGTACGCATAATACGTAATTGGTGATTTTGATACAATGAAAGAAGCATACAGAATTACAAGAGTCGAAGAGAAGAAAACCGTCCCCCCTAGCGTTCGGGAGGTCTCTGTCTTTCCGTGAAGGACATGGAGGTCAATGACGGTGGTGAGGGCGAATGCGATCCAGCCTAGATACCCGATGGTGATAAGAGCTCGGAGGAAAAGCCAGTCGTATGTTTGAAGGTACCTGAGCCCTTCCAGGCCGCGACTCACGAGCTTGGCTGTCCGTGCAATAGCTTCTTCGTATTCGCCTTCGTCGATAAGGGCTCTGATCTTAGAAAACCGATACTCGACTGAATGTTCCGAGTCACCGAGAGCCTTGAACGGCCGGTATCGAAGTTCAGTTGCTAACTTTTGCTCCTCTTTCACTCGATACATGTCCAGGATACCTCTTGCGTTAGCCAAGAATGCTTCAGCCTTTGCCGCCTTGTCGCCAGAGAGAAAGGAGAGTGGGAGCTCGCCGACAGAGTTCACGGGGTATGCAAGGCCAGCAAGATATGCCATCAACGCCGCAATATCAGCCTGAGAGACATCATGTCTTTGAACATGATCCAGCCCCCAATCTGAAGACAGCTCATCATGCCCGGGAGCCCTAGAGCCACCATCTAGGGCTCCCGGGAAGGTCACTGGCTTAGCTACCCCCGACCCCCAAGCAATCAATGGCGTTCTCGTATTATCCGGATGTCCATCACCATGACTCCCCCAATCACTCATCCCATGATCCGCCGTAAACACAAACGCCGTCTTGTCATCATTATAGAACTCCTCCACAATCTTCGTGATCTCTTTAACCCCCTCATCCACAATCTTAATATTATAGAGATACTCCTTGGAATAAGGTCTAAAGCCGTGGCCCGTTGTATCGAGGCCGAGCAGATGCAGGAAAAACACATTCTTGTCTTGCCGTAACTGCGCATCTAAAGTCGAGTTCTTAGCAGCCTCTGCGAAGAGCGCTTTCACTTTGTCAAAGACCCAGAGATCCAAATGCCACGCGTCTGAAGAGAAATCCTCGTCCTCCGCGGCATATGTGTCAGCGTCTACTCTCCCTTCCACAGCGCCCAATTGGAACATGGGCAAGATGTCCGGACTGCCCCAACTCCATGTATGTCTGCTTCTGTTGAAAACACTGTCGAAATTAACGGGGTTGAGCTTCCACCCCGTGGTCACCGCAGACACATCCTCGTACAGCCCTGCAATCAGCGCCACATGCCCAGGTCTCGACTCTGTAGGCACTCGAGTATGCGATACACCGAACGTGCCGTGTTCAAGGACGCGCGAGCGTAGGAAGGGCGCGAGGGGTCGGGGTACGAGATCTGCGTCGGTCTTCGGGTATGGTTCTGGGAAGGACTGGAAGGCTTTATCTGCTCTCAATCCATCTCCTAAGAGTTGCATCCCATCAGTAAATGATTCCGAAGCTTGGAAGGGCTAAAGATTATACCAACGAAGAGCACCAGCCGCTTTGCAGGGGCCTCTACGCCCGCCCGCCGTTCCACCCCAAACTCGCGCATCCCGGATACGATTGGACTGACGAAATAGATATCGAAGATTGAGTAGATGTAGATGATATGGAATGCCATCGCAATGGCTAAGAAACCAAAGCGATTGACTCGCGCCATGGCTGGAAAGCTGTTGTCGTACTTTGCTTTGAGGATCTCAAGCCGCGTCAACGGGGGATTTTGAGCGAAGGTCGAGTCGCAGAATCTCTATTGCATCCGGATGTGCTAAAGGAGTGGCGCGTCCATCGAAAGGACTGATGGGTGAGAATTATATTTGCAGACGCGTCTCCTAAAATTTTCGGGGACAATTGTTACGCTGTAGTTTCCGGCGGGGAATGGACACCCTGAAGGCCGGCACGATGTCATTTGCCGAGACATGGAAGTGGATCACGCTTTGCAAATAGGGGTTCAGGGGCCACAATCTTGACTTGGTTGTTGAGCTTTGTATTACAGCCAAACGCCTCGCATTCTACAGAAACCAAAGAATAGACTTCCTAATGAGCCGCAAAATTCAAAAGGTATTGATGAATCCACATGCACTCCAATACTCCAACACTCCCCAACAACCCCTGATATCATAAATGCAATGCCTCGTACTCCCGCCTATGAACAATTACCTCAAGCTTTCTCCGTCAATGCCTTCACCACCCGTGCGTAGAATTTCGCTGCTTGAGGCCTTGGGAATGTGATCTCATCTACTAAGTAATCAGGAAGCAGATCCATCAAATCTTTGTCCCTGCTTGGATCCAGCTGAGGGACATAATTGCATTGCGCATCTTCGTAGCTGTCGGCTGACTTCTCATTCGCTGCCGCTAGTTTGAAGTGAAGGGCTATAAAATCAGTCAGCTCAGAAGCTAATAAAAGCGAAGGATACTTACTGCCATTGCGGCCTGTTTGAATACAGTCAAATATATCCTCTTCTGGCTCACGCTTGACACTCCTGATGATCAAGCCTGTGAGATCTCTGTACAGATCTTCCTTCAATTGGGCTGCCTGCGCTAGTTGAGCAGCCTCCGCAGTGCCCATCATCCGAATACCATTGGGTTTGACGGCACTTCCAGGAACCTTTGAGCTAATACTTTCAATAGAAGTTGCTGTGGTGCGGTTGGCGGCCAGTTTGGCTGATAATGCCTTGTTCTCTGCGCTCATCGTCTTGCTTTCTGTAGAAAACTTAGTGATTTCTGTCGACAGCTTCTTATTTTCCGTTGACAACGTCTTGTTCTCGCTCGCTAATGTCTTCTTCTCCGCCATTGAAGTCTTATTCTCTGACCGAACTTCGGTCAAGGATGTGTTTAGCTGAGAAATCTGAGATTTAAGAGATGCGATTTCATCAGATTGTGTATCAAGCTTCCTTTTGAGCCCTGTGGTGTCTTTTGACGAAGTAGATAGCTTCGTTATATCAGCTCGAAGGGTAGCAATCAGGTTATTAGACGCTGATGGATATTAGCGGACGCAATTGATAGGAAGATGGACCCTTACCCTTCGTTTTTTCATCGGACTGCTTCTTGTACCTATCGAAATTACGCTCTGCTTCCTTCAATCCGATCTCCTTCAGGTCTTGGTACTTGATATGCAGACTATCGTACTTCTTGGTCATCTCACCAAGCTTACGCCTCAGAATAGGATCGCCCCTTTCTCTTTCAGTATCTGATGCGCTTCCAGCTCGTCTTCGCTGCATTGACGGTTGTCTGACTCGAGAGTCCGACCGCGCTCGAGCGATAGGAGCAGTTTTTGTGATTGTTTCCACGATTTCTTCATCTGCGTCTTCGTCGACATCCATCAGTGGCGCTTGTGTTTCCGGAATGACTTTCTCCGGCGATGGGTCTGGCGCGGCTTCCTTCTGCGCAGGACCTTTCTTGCGTCCGGCCTTGGCTTGAGGCTTTGGAGGTTCTGGCGCATCTGGTTCAATGCTATAACCTGGGCGCGACAGCTCCTTCACAGCTTTTGCTCGTCCTCCAACAGGTTTCTTCTTCGTTGCCTTTAGCTTTGTCGGCTTTGCCGCACCAGCATTCTCGATGCCCGTGTCCAGCATAGCCTCATCCTCCTGCGCAAACTCATCTACTTCTTCCGTATCCTCAGCATTCTGCTGATTCGTCTTGTCAGCTAATGCCCGTCTCTTGCCCTTTGGAGCTGGTGCAGCTGCTTTCGCATTCAAGCGTCCACTCGTGCGGCGCGCTGGAGCTTTTGCTTTTGTGACTTTCACTGGCGCGACTTTTGGCCTTCCACGTCCCTTCTTCCCGGGCGCATTGTTCTCGGCGGCTGAATTTGGAGTAGGCATCGCGTCTCGCTGAACGAACTGGCCATCCTCAGAATCTGAATCGATCAGCCCAGATAAGGTAGCGTGCTTCGCCTTTGCTTTCGACATTCCTAATAGTCGTAGTCGCTCTAGAAGCAATGGTGTCGCGTCTGAAATTGGCGATGAATCGCGTGAAGAGAGATCGAGAGTAGATGCTGTAACAATTGAGCTATTGCGGGTGAGGTTGCGCGGGGTTGTATAGCGCGCGGGCGCAGGGTTGGGACGTTGAGGTGGAGTTGAAGCTGGGATGGCAACAGTCGAGGGCAAAACGCGGTGTTTGTTTTGGTACTGCCGGTTGCGGCAAGTGGCATGGGGTGGTGCTGGCGGGTGGCCTCGCTCGCTTACCTCAGGCAGCACTTTACAGTACCGCTTTCCAAGCCACATGTGAAAGCCACATCATCGGGACAGTAGGACAAAAGGTGTGGCGTAAGTGAATGCTCCCAACTCCCAAATCCACTGCCCGCAGCCCACGACATCCCGATCACTGCACAGAAAGCCCGCAAATCTCGTCGGCCGATCTCGAGGTATAATGGGAGGCAGGGACCCGAGACAATATGGCCTGCTGCAGGATCTTCTGCTCATAGTGGTTTCCGTAAGTAAAAAGAGTCTACGAATCTCGGCGTTTGAAACATGTTGATGGTTAATGTTTTCCCAGACCTTCTCTATGTACTATGTTGCTAAAAGCATAGTATCAAATCTACCGTCAATAAACGACCCAGAGAGGGCAGAGCACGAGCAAGCGCGCATCAGAGCAACTGCCAACCTCCGAAGGCTGGAAAAATTAAAGGACGAGGAGGAAGACGAAGAGGGAGATTCGACAGGAGAGAAGAGACCGCTCAGGCGCCCGAGAACAGAGGAACTAAACCTGAATCAATATGAGAGCCAGATAGCTATGGAGGTTGTGGCTCCTGAGGATATACCAGTTGGTTTCGATGGTCCGTTGCCTTGTCAGATAGCACCTCGGCTTTAATGCTGATCGTTTTTAGATATTGGTGGACTAGACGATATTATTGAAGAGCTCAAAGAGTCGGTCATCTACCCCTTAACGATGCCGCACTTGTATTCGAATACTTCGTCCCTCCTGGCGGCGCCATCGGGTGTTCTCCTTTACGGCCCTCCAGGTTGTGGCAAAACCATGATGGCAAAGGCACTCGCACACGAAAGTGGAGCTTGCTTCATCAATCTACACATCTCGACTCTGACGGAAAAGTGGTATGGAGATTCGAATAAGCTCGTACGGGCTGTTTTCTCGTTAGCTTCTAAGCTAGAACCCAGTATTGTCTTTATCGACGAGATAGACGCTGTTCTGGGGCAACGACGGAGCGGAGAGCACGAGGCGAGTGGTATGGTGAAAGCAGAGTGAGTGGATTCTGTGGGTTGTTTTTTTCCGATTTCTGACTTGTTCTAGGTTCATGACCCTCTGGGATGGTCTTACATCTTCCAATCGAAGCGGTATCCCCGCTCGAATTATGATCCTAGGCGCAACGAATCGCATTCAAGACATCGACGAAGCCATTCTTCGAAGAATGCCTAAAAAGTTCCCGGTTTCCTTGCCCTCGAGGCCTCAGAGAAAACGGATTTTAGAGCTTCTACTAAAATCTACCAAGACCGACCCAGAAAACTTCGATATCGATTACCTGACGAGGGTGATGGCCGGAATGTCTGGCAGTGATATTAAGGAAGCATGCAGAGATGCAGCAATGGTGCCAGTACGCGAGTTCATTCGAGAGCAGAGAGCGCGTGGAGTGTCCATGGCCGGTGTCAAAGCCGAAGCCGTTCGAGGTATTAGGACTGAAGACTTCTTCGGGAGAAAGGGGGGCACTCAGAGGATGCAGGACAACCATACTCGCCACCAATCTGCAAAACGGGCGAAGGAGAAGGTAGAGGGATCCAGCGATGAATACGAAGACGTTGATGATGATCACGAGGTCCCAATTGTGGATTGAGTGACGAGGCTGCATGCCCGGAGACTTGTGTAGATTATGCATGGCGTTTAAGGGGGCCATAGGGTAGACGCATTTGGACACGCGTGTATGGCTGTTAAGCTTGAGCTTGCCTGGAGTTCGTTCAGACAGACAGATACCTAAGTCAGGGATGAATCTCATCTTCGTAAATACAAATACAGAAAACTATCTAACATGCACATATGAGTTATCAGGCGCCCCCCAACCCTCGACCCCCGACCCCCCTTTCATCCTTCCTCACCTTACCGCTTAGGCAAATATGAGGCTGGCATGGATGGGTGGATGGAAAGCGGGCAAGCGAGCACGTCATTCTCGGACCCGCAGAAATACCCCACGGTTGGTGAGTCTGACTGCGGGACCGGGACCCGCAAAATCTCTGGCCCTGGCGGCCAGGAACAGAAAGCTACACCACATCATATATTCTGGTCATACCCGGCGCATCTCCAGCTTCCCATTGAAATACCCGGGTGTCGAAATACACGAAGATAATCTGAGCTCACGGCTCATTCGACTTCCCAATTGCAGCTTCTGGTCGCCTGAAACACCCCCTCCTCGCCACCCCAGCTGTATATCAACACCGAAATGTCTACACCGCCAGGGCCGTCTCAGGGAGCTGCAGGCAAGCCCAATGGTATAGGCAAAGCTTTCTCTAAGATTGATCTTGATGGCCACAATCTACCACCGTCCCCAGCACCCTCGAGCCCTCGGAACGGCAGGAAATATGCATTGGCGACTGAGCTTGTCTACACCGAGAGCAAGGATCAATATGGCGCTTCGAGCATCCCCATCTATCAGTCTGCGACTTTCAAGCAGACATCAGCTACTGGCGGGTCAGAATACGATTATACACGATCAGGGAATCCTACCCGGACACACTTGGAACGACATCTGGCGAAGATCATGAATGCTGCGAGAACTTTGGTTGTTGGCTCCGGGATGGGAGCGTTGGATGTGATCACACGAGTGCTACGTCCTGGAGATGAAGTTATCACGGGAGACGATTTATACGGAGGAAGCAACCGACTGCTGACCTACATGAAGGCTAATCACGGCATCGTTGTCCACCATGTTGATACCACGAACCCCGAGAAGGTAGAGGATGTAGTGTCGGAGAAGACAGTCTTGGTGCTGCTAGAGACTCCCACGAACCCTTTGATCAAAATAGCGGATATTCCATCGATCGCGAAGATTGTTCATGATGGGAGCTCCAAAGCATACGTTGTCGTTGATAACACCATGCTTTCGCCCATGCTTTGCAACCCTCTCGACCTCGGCGCCGATATTGTCTATGAATCAGGAACGAAATACCTATCTGGTCATCACGATATCATGGCTGGTGTTATCGCAGTCAATGACCCTGCCATTGCAGACAAGATGTACTTCACAATCAACTCGACCGGTTGTGGAATTGCCCCGCAAGATGCTTTCTTGCTCATGAGAGGAATCAAGACTCTTGCTATCCGAATGGAGAAGCAACAAGCGAGCGCACAACGTATCGCAGAGTTCCTTGAATCACATGGCTTCCGTGTACGCTATCCGGGCCTGAAGTCTCACCCTCAATACGATCTCCATTGGTCCTTTGCTCGTGGTGCTGGAGCTGTGCTATCATTTGAGACTGGGGATCCTGCATTGTCCGAGAGGATCGTTGAAGCAGCACGACTTTGGGGCATTAGTGTCAGCTTTGGCTGTGTCAACAGCTTGATCTCTATGCCATGCCATATGAGTCACGCCAGTATAGATGCGAAGGTGAGGAAGGAGAGGCAGATGCCTGAAGACATTATCAGACTATGTGTTGGTATTGAGGATGTTGAGGATCTTATAGACGATTTGAGCAGAGCTGTAAGTCCATAGTGACCGATTGCAAGACCTATACTAACCCTCAACAGCTTGTTCAGGCCGGTGCAGTTACTGTCACTCTAGATGGCTTCCATGCCACAGGGTCTGCTCAAGCTTTGGCCGAAGTGCCCATAGATGAATCTGATGCTGCTGCTGCACCATCGTGACCTCTCGTTTTGATCAAAATATTGCAGTGTATCGGTGCAGGCGTCATGGGACTCGCGGAAAAGGTCGCTCACGTGTTACGAGCTCGAGGTTCATGCAAAGAAAACATAGATCTTATTGCCATTTTCGTGGATTTTTCCATACATCCTTCCCATATTGACAGGTCATTTCAACATTGCATGAAACGAGGGACTAGAGACGGTTGTATTAGAAAAGTGTTTCAAGATCTCAGCCCTACATTCCAGAATTCTTTACTCATCGACAATCAACGTGTCTTCATGTCGAAAAACAAGCTCCCAGGCGCTGATCAATTATCCTTATTCGAGCTCTCTTCAGCTTCTTCAAGAGTATCCAGTAGTTATGTTACATGTCGGGACCTTCCCATCAAGTGACAGGTTGACCAAACTGCGGTGCTCAGTGGCACTACTCCCCCACAGCGCGCAACCATCTGAGCTGGAATGCCACCACAACTTCTAGACCTCCTATGGCCAAAAGCTCGGAAATACTATATATCTACAGCGTTCCCCGCCTCTCGACCATGAAGCAATTCGTACCGTGCATGGACTCTTAGGTTCCACTACAGAGCCACCGCTCTCGTTGCGCAAATGACATGGCTCATTCCCTTGGGCATCTTGGCCCTCATACACAGCATGAATGCTATTCCATGGCATGTAGCGCTCTCTACCACTTCTTCAACGGAGACATCTCCGACGATCGCCGATCCAAGTCCACCGGCAACAACGACTGGCCCAAAAGTGCCACAATCTGGCCTTGGTAACACGACATACGATCCAGCACTATGCGGATACGTCAACTACGATTCCCGTAAGCCACTGTCTCCTCCCTAAACTAAGTTGTCTTCTAATCAATCACCACAGTCAACTCCTACACTTGTGGCGGACAAAACACCTGTTTCTGGAACTCGCATCTCAAGCTTGTAGGCTGTGGCCACGCTACGTCCATAGACTACATCACATCTTGCATCCCATACCGCGACCTCAAATACTGTAATGATTCCTGTTACGCAAATCCGAGCTTGATACGATGGTCCTTGTCCCTCCCTCATTTCTATTCCACCTGAGGTTTAGCAACAGCTAACATGTCATGCAGCGGCTCTGGCCTCCCCTACTGCGTAACACCTCTCATGGCCCCCCGCGGCAACTACTCCATCCTGGCCTGCGAAGCCACCCGCCCCGCCGCCTACCGCGTGCACCTCACCTTCTCCGGGCAGAGCACGACCAACTACCTGCCGCGCTTCCTCGACGACGATGGCAGCATCATCTACGGGACCCGATCGCCCAAAAACTCTACCAAAGCCAGAGCAAGTGAAGCTGGAAGCGCGGTAGGTAGCGCCTTTGTGGTTGTGCAGACGGTGCCGGTGGTGCAAGGTGGAGGTGGAGGTGGAGGTGGAGGGGAGAGCCAGGATAAGGGGGAGAAGAGGGGGAGGGTCGGGGATAAGAGGGTGCTGGTTATGGGTGTTGTGCTTGGGGCTGGCATGTTTGTTGCGCTGGGGGCGTTGGTGGGGGTTTGTGGGTGGGTGTTGTTGAGTAGGAGGAAGAGGGGAAAGCAAAGGGAGGAGAGTGAGGAGAAGGTGTCGCAGGGAGAAAGCGAGGGACATGGAGGAGCACTTGAGTTAAGGGAGATGAGCAGTACGGAGGGCGGATGATGCCCCTAGCTGGGAGATATTAGTTCGGGAGAACGAAATCATGTGGTATTGTACAAATCCCTCCGTATCCCTTTCAATAGGTGATATCCCTTCGCTGATATTCTTACATCCATCATCCTCGTGCATTGACGCAAATCGATGAATGTCCTGACTCATCTCATTATCTATCCCAATCCCGCTTGACGAACTTCTCTGCTGGCGTCATGTTGTCGACCGATGTTTCATTTAGCCATTGATCGAGTTGCGGTATTGTTCTGGGGTATTCGTAACCGGCGTAGTCTTGTTGGTCTCGCTCTTGTCCAGCTGCATGATTGGTAGCTGAGGTAGCTTGATCTTGCATTTGGAGCTGGGGTTGGCTCCAAGTGACAGCTGTGTCTCGCATCCATGTGTAGTTCTCATCGCAGATGTCTTGGTCATCCAGGTGTTGCTGAATATCTTCTGCCTCATTATCTGGAGGCTGTTGAGGGGACTCTTGGTTGAGTTGGCCAACAGCACCTTTGGCGGAGTGTTTCTTTGGCAAGCTGGTCCTTCAAATATTAGCCTCATTCTCTTGAATTCGTAGTAGTCAAATGCTTACTTTTTAGAGTCTGGCTTCCTCTTGTGCTCATGTTGGGATCCCGCCATAGCGTGTAACTCGGAGTAACTCCAAGTTTGGAGTACTCTTCTACAAAAACCTCAGGAGAGTAACAAGGTTTTGATAGTCTCTGGTTCAGTGGGAAGGCATTGACCTTTTATCTAGTCTGGCTCGTTGATTGTTGACAGAGAGTCGTTCAAAAGGGAGAAAGAGCCCTGTATGTCTGCATCGTACAACCCCGGTAAAGATCAAACAAGGCAAAATCATAGCAGTTCGCAACTGAGTAAGTACGTATAGTATGGACGACTAAATGGCCGGTAAGACTTGCTTCCGTTGCGAACCACTGTAACAAAGCTTGCCATAGCCGTTTCTGCGACCGCTGTCAGCAAGCAAATGAAGCTCATCTTCGAGGAGCGAGGAAATATGTGGACGCGGCCAAAGTGATGGCATGGCATCCCTTGGTACCATCGGATCAACAAGCCTCTTCTCACTCACGTTGTAAGTGGCAAGGGCAGGGCGCTGGACGTTTTCCAGGGGGGAACAGCAGCCGCCTCACAGAACAATTTGGCGATCCTACTGTACCCTACAGCACCCTTGACCCCCATTCGCCATCCCGCCCTGCTACTGTACGAATTACAGGGCTGAGCAGCGAGCAGCGAGCACACCATTAGCGCCAGCGAGAAACCGTTTCCCCCGTTTTCCTACCCCGCGGGCTTTCTTCCCAGGACACCCTGGTCTTCCAACGGCTTCTTGGGGTCTTCCAACGCCCCCGTTCCCACCATCGGAAGGCGGGCCCTCACTTCCTGGATGCAATGGCTCCCTCTTGCTGCTGCTGGGCCGCTTCCATCCACCACGATTTGGTGCGTCTCACCGCTTCTTCATGGGTCCCAGATCTTCAGATCGCGGGTTCCTGTCGCTGTCCGCTTTGGATTTACGACTGGGCCTCAACCATCGACCCAACTGCGATCCATGGCCTGCCACCCTACAGAATGTCCAGGCGCGATCAACAGCTAGAAGTGTTCACTGCTATATCTTCTCAGCCCCAAACTTCTCGAGAACTGTGCGCCAGAATTACGCAGGAATATCCTCCGGCAAATACAGCTGGCCCTTGACTAACAGAGGCGTCGTGGATCATGGTGGCCTCTTACGACCAGCCCGACCGGAAACATGTGCAAGGCCGTAGGGTTACATTTCGAGAACACGTCTACCTTTTCCAGAATAAATCCTCGCCTATGAAGAGCGTGGAAATTGAGAACACTAGAGTCGGCTTCGGTCAGATAGTCTTCCTTGGAATGGCATCGCAGCCACTCCTCTCGGAACTCTCTCCGGACCACGGTGTGCGTATACTTGCTCCTTTTCATTGCATTGTAGGGACTAGTCATTCACTCCCCAGCGAAGTGTTATCAGCTCTTCAAAGCCGCCCCATGTCTTTAAGCTGTGGTCTTGACCTGGGGGGAGTCGGTCAGTGTCCCGTCGACGTCAACCCTCTTTGGGTCATGAAACATGCAGGTCTACAAGTAATGGTCCTGGTACAGCCGCAATCAAAGCCTTCTTATGACAGTCACTCGCAGGGGAGAAGATTGAGTGCCTACGAGAATTTCCTAAAGAGGCAAGCACGCTATAGACACGATGTTAGATGAAAATGACTCCGGGCCCGCCGATGCAGCCCGTCAGAACTAAAATCAAAATATGACTACGCCCTGTTTTGTTTCCTGCGACCGTGTATCTGTGGCAGCTCCTAAAGGATGAAGAGCTGACGATTTTGGTTTCCTAGCCTGTCTTAGCCTGGTCCTACTCTTACCGAGCAATAAAGGGGGGCGTACGCATGATGCCTACACTGGCTTGGCGGCATCCAGCTGCAGGTCTTTTCGTTATCAAGACTGAAAGCTTCGAAATGCAAATTTTTGACAGGGGAGATTTTGAGATTAACCTACCTAAGCGCCGGCACTGTCAGCGTTGGGTCCCCGCGCTTCCACAGCCTCGTGGATGGCGTCCCTTCACACCATCTTCTACGCCTCTACCGCACTCAATATTAAACTGCAGATGTGGTACGGATTGGCGTCAGTCATCTAAGCATGAAATCCCGGGTAGAGTGTTACGCGAAGAAGTTGGTCCACTTGTTGCGTCTGTCGATCGAACAGTTCCCTGAAGATCAGGAGAGGGAAGGCGCCCTGGTTCCGAAGTCCCTGAATGAACAACTGATCTAGATTGATCTTCCACAGGCTCATATTACGCTTCTGTCCTTCGATTGTGCATGGCTCTGATCCTACAATCATTTTTCCGAAGGCCATGCTCAACACCCTTAGCCACAGAGGTTGAACTAACTTAGTTCCGTGTCTTATTGCGCTTCGCAATTGACAGCTTCCGTGACACGAAAATCAGCTTAGGCCATGTGCGGCACGCATTTTGTTTGGGACGCAGAAACTTTTTGCATTACCTGCTCAGCTTAATTGAGAGAAGCCCCACCCAACCTGTTATTAAAGTGCAAACTTACCACGAAGGCATATTTTATCGTGGACTATCTTCCAAGTACCCTTTGTATATCAACCTCTATGATGAAATATCACAAATATGAAAAATATTGACTGGTGGAGAATTGACCCTTAGAAATGACAGATCTTGCTGCAAGTCGTGGCAAAAAACGTCCGGTATAACGTTAGATTTAGGAGTGATTGCGCGATTATAATCTTTCACATCTTTCTCTCTCCCAATTCGACTTCTCCAGCCTTTCTGTGACCGTATTGTTCGCATTTGAGGTATTATAAGCCCATCGATTCAATTGGAGCTGCGGGAATGGGGCCGTCGAAGATTGCACGTCGTAGTCGTAGGGCGTCGTCGACCATCTTGAGCACACATCAAGAGAATCAGCCCGTAGCGTTTGATCCTCACGCTGCGCAAGAGTATATGTGATATAATCGCTGAAGTTGGCGTTGCAAGAGGGCCTTGTCCCTGGACGAGTAGCTGTCTCGACGTTTCTTGACGCGAAATCAAGCGCGTAGCTTTCGGGGGGTTGAGCATTGGTGCGACAATTTCGTTCATAGTGGGCAATATCGTAGCATAAGCTTGAGACTTTTGAATTCGCTGCAATAGGAGAAGAGGTCGGAAAGTGGCGTTGAGCTTGAGAGGAATGTGCGGAGCTAGTTGAAAGTCAGCAGAGATAGAAAGCCTAGGCTTCCCGTGTTACATACCATCCGTCTTCGTCTTTCGCAGCCTTAATTTGAGGTTGGCTGTTAGTCATTCTGGCGATTCTGTATGTGTGGACTTTGATGACAATCAAGTAATAGGTGTTGGGAAGAACGAGTTGGAGGGTGGTACGCGCTCACGTCAAGTCTTCAAGGGCGCTAAATGAGCATCTGCAAGGCACCCGGGAATGGCTCTCTGATCTTTTCATGGCCACAGTCTATGTTCATGTTGTAGAATCGTGCGGTTTATGGGCCGAGAGAGCACACTCAAGTCCCTGTATGAAAAAGCCACGCTTCATTGCTGTTCCACTGGATGACTTAGACTGGGCTGCCCAGATAATCCGAGAATGTCCCAGGCCGGGGGAGACATTGTGATGACCTATAGTTCGTGCGTCTTGTGCTGCGGTAGACCACAACTAAGATGGTCAGTTGCTCTCGCTACCACGGTTTGATTGCAGTTTGAAACGATAGTTTGTTGTGTATGCGCGTGTGAGCAGGGGCAAGAAAGGCAACTGATCAAACAGGACAAAATCCAGGACACGCAGTGGTATTGAGACAAGGTACGCTTAGTCTAGAAAGGGGAAGAGAGAATACGAGGCGAACAACGCCTGGTCTGCTTAATTGCGAACTACAAAAGCTTGTGGGACGGTCAGATTCGTCGCTTCCGAACATTTTGTTCGGACATAGCCCGACTTGCACCTTCCATCTTTGAGGATGGAGAATGAAGAAGAATGACGCCGCTCATCGCCCAAGAGAAGATCGTCTCGAGGTTCAAATCTCCCTCTCATATTGCACTGCCGTGACGGTTTGGGAAAAGCTCTCTCGACGATCGCCACAGCCGCGCTGGCACTTGCTGCCGGACGTACAAAGTCTTTTTCAGAGCGCTGTCCAGCAAGTCACCCTTGACAGGCCCTATTCACCTCGAGTTATCTTGGGTTGCCAAATTCTCTCGACTCATGGGGTCAGTATGGATTGTAAATACACAGATCCAATCTGACGTGTTTCAGCCGTGCGATAGAAGTGAACCCCCGAACCTGAGTAGAGAGATCAGCTAAAGCATATTCTAATCCTCGAGTTGCACGCTTTCCGCAGCTACTCCCTATGCACCAATCGATACTTTCTGGCACATTGGCTAGTGCCTTGGTCTGATGACCAATTTCAGGGGAAATTGAGACGAAAAAAATTACCACGTAACGAGGCAAAATACGCCCTGGCCGCAAGGCAAGCCTTCTTCAGCGAGCACCCCGGCCAATTTCAACACCGCACCGAGCTCACGTTGTAAGTTCGGCATGAACATGAAACAATTCAATAGTCTGCACTAGATCAATCTGTGATCTTACGAGCATAAAAGACAGATGGGGTGTTTGGGGCCTGCGCCGAATTAGGCGCAGTGCAGGTTCGCAAAGAGACAACCGCAATCCAGCCCCGCCTTTGCCAAAATGTGATGGAACCAGTTGGCAGCCTAGCACAAGCACGTCTAAGAACTTTGCAAATTTATACTTTGAGAGCAACGGCGCACAATGGTCCAGACCAAGAGGATCTGTGCATGAGGGCGCGGGCCGCTGACTCCAAGAGGATGCTGATGAAAAATAGTCTCCAGTCCTTCCCGCGATGCACATGGCTTGCCAACAGTGACGACTTGGATAGAGCGGCTAAACGGACGAGGGACTTCCTCTTCTTCTGGGCTTCCTCGAGTCACCCGACTACTCTGCATTAGGGAGAAAAAAATCATTTGCCATCACTATCAAAAAGCAGCTTCTATTCAGATCTGCGACCCGGCATTTGGTTCGCCTCAAAGAGACGCAAGACATGGGTAAGCTGCACCCTGAGGGTGACAACGGCGGAAAGCTGCGGGCTTGCTGCACCTTTGTCAGAGCTGGAAAACCCTTCAAGCGCTGCTCAATGCCGATCCGCGGATAGCGGGTTCAAATTGCTGAGCCACAGCTTGCATCCTTGAATGATTTTCAACTGATGGTGCCCGTCCGACGACGAGGCTGTTCAAGGGGATCGTAATGTCTGTCGAAAAAACTGCCTCGCCGGCCTTGCCGCTGCTTCCGCCGACGGGGCAACCGCTTCAAGTCCGGCCCACCGAGGTTTCTCAATAATCTCTTCAATCTGGAAGCATTTCGTGCGCCGGAGGGCTTGCCTTGGTGTTGAGAGGCCAAGGAAGATGCAGAGGCTCCAAAAACAGAAAAATCAAAGCTTTGATACCACGTGACACTGTATGACCCACTTCAACTTCAACACCAACCTCGCCAAATACACAACTGCCTTCAATGTCAAAACATTACCTCCTCCGTCTGGGGGAAAAAAACGGCACCGAATATCCTAGTCGGAGTATGACAGAGGTTGCGCCTAGTGAGCGCCGCTTTCTATGCCCACCGCGCGCCTTCGAAACCCGGTATATCCGCCTCACTCGTCACGGCATGGCTTATGTCAAACCATGAAGGCTCTCTCAGAGATTGACCTACAGTGCCACCAGAAAGCATGAACAAGAAGACACCAAAAGATGAAAGCGAGCTCGACGACTGCTTCACCAGAGGACTCCCTATGAGTCTCTCCCCACTCACACATGCACACTGTTCTTGATTGGCCAAGATGACGCGAATCCGAATTCTTTAGTCCTAAGCAATGTCTCATTCCTTACAACGCATTATTACTTGAAGTGAAGTCTATAACGACGCTCTTTGCTCCCTTTAGCCAATATCTTTTCGCTAGAACGCGTTTCAGGTCTTTGATGATACATCAACCTCTACAAGATGCCACGCCTTTCAATCTCCCAATGCTTCTTTTCGAATCGCTCTGCGATAGTCAAATTTGCATTGGATGTTTCATATACCCATTGTTGGAGTTGAGCTGTTTCGTTCGGATAGGTGGTTAACAGTGGACTGTCTGCACGGAAGGGCGAGTTAGAGCCGGCATAAGTGTGCGCGTGCTCTTGTGCCCAAGCAGGCGCTGAATCCACAGCTGATCCTTGGGTCTGTTTCAACTGGTAGCTCTCCGACATCGACTTGGGATCACAAGATGTTTCAATGAAGGTTGTGGGGTCTGAGTAGCCCCAAGCGGCAACTGATGGATGATAATCTCCATGCAAGAGTTCGTCGCTAATCCAAGTACCACGCTGAAGTGGTAGTTCATTGGTAGGAGGAACATCTGATCCAGATGTAGTAACGTATGTTGTACCCATATAGTCACCGCTAGTACTTGCATCTAGGTTATGCTGAGAGTCTGACTCGTTTTGATGGCAACCTTTATGAACAGAGGCTTTGGGAGAACCCTTTCTCGAAGACGAAGATCTGGAGGGGCCGAAGACGTTAGCATCATCGATCCAATGGGAACCATAGGATCATCACAGCATACATCTTCCGTGTCGGTCTCGGACATCTCGATTTGTCACAAGAGCCTGCCATGACGGATGGGTCTGGGAGATGAGGTTGTGAGGAAGCTTTCTCGTACAAAAACACCGAATGGGTTGGAGGTGGACACAAATGAGAAATGGCACACACTTTTACCGGGTATCTCGAGGGCTTTATAGCGCTACAGAGCATCGTGTCTACGGGGTGCATACTTCTCGGTCCCAGTGCGTCTTTCAAGGAGTCGAAGACAAGGCAAATGGTTTGCAACTAATCTGGTATGCTTCTGCCACCGATTGCCATTGAAGTTTGAGCTTGTTGCAGCCCTGCACTGGCCCTAGAAACTCTACCTTGTAAGCCGTTGAATTTACGACAGCACCTAGCCAGGGCAACCTGGGCCTCTAATTGATGTGTCGCATCTCCTACCTGCTTTTCACTTCCCCGACTAGCGGCCGGTTCCTGGATAGGACTCCAAGCTTCGAAATCAGAGATTTAACCAATCAGGGAAATTTCATCAGCAAAATCGAGCTCCGCCTTTCACCCTTTGGAACAAAACGCAAGACCGAGCCGGGATATGAAAGGGAATACAAATACGGCCAGACAATCTGCATGGGTCAGTGCAAGGTTCAACAACTATCTCAGTACTCGTTGCAAGCTCTGATCTGCGAAGCTGTACCATCCTGTGGCTTGCAGTTTATTGCTGATCGCACTTACATTGGAAAGCCCTTCGTACAAAGATAACATGGTATGTCCATAACCTCCTTGTGCACATCCCCGCAAGTCCTAGCTCGCGTTCGGCACATCCCCTGGCCCCGTCTCACCCGCTGTTGAACAGGACAGGCCTCGACATACCTTGACGGAGACGCGATAGCCTGGACTAGGGGTTCCCCCTCCCCAGTAAGCGTACCATACGGGCGGTAAAGAAGCTAGCGGCCCTCTCCAAGATCCCAAATCTCGCTTTCAAGAACCCTGTTCTGCTATCACAAGATCCCTGAATCACCCACACTAGTCATCAAGACAGGTGCGAAAGCCCCGAGGGGTCGCCTGCCACCCTCGCCGTGCGGGGAATCGCCGCCTCCACTTCCGCGGAGTGCCAAATAACGCGCATCATTACAGCTACCTCCTTTTGGGAGATGCCAAAGACTATGTGTGCTCACTAAAAATTTGACGAACGAGGGAACAAAGTCCGCTTCGGATCGTAAATTCACGCCCTTCGTGAGCGCTTGACCCTCCTACCAATCGTTCTAGAATCTTTCCCTGGGCTATGGATTTGCAGGCACTTAGAGGAATTTTGGGAATCACAACTTGAAGTAGCTACCTTGGGGCCGTCTGTACTGACAGTCCCGGCCCTATATCTGGCAACAAACTTAGGTTCAACGGACCATAGCTTTCAGGTCGCCGCCTTCGGATCGTATTTGATTTCGTATCCTAGTGCAGCGTGTGTGCCGCACTGCGACATCCAAAATCGAGTCAGAGTGACAACGCATTGATCAGCGAGATCCCACATCGCCCTCAAGCAAGCGATAAGTGCCATGACTGACGGATAACGGGGTCTGTTCCGGAGCTTAAGAAATACAGTACGGTAGAAGCAATCATGGTGTGTACATGCCTGCAATGAATGCTACTATACGTACAAGGGGGTAGCACAGAGCAGCGACGGGGCGGCGTACCCTAGGAAGTTGAGGGGATGAAGGGGAAAGACCACACTGTCCACCGTAATGCGGCTCCGAACGATAGTCTGGCACGAGCCCGGAGAGATAAAAGGCGAGCTCACCGTCAGAGGTATGGCGTAAGTCAGGCACGGCACCCCTGAACTACCGAGTACAGTAATAACAACCGTGATTCTCGTATCGTTTCTAGCACATTTGTTTTTCAGGAACCACAGCATCCTATTATTAACCTCCGAATAGGGGTGGTGCGTTCCCCTGCCTCGGGGCAAAGACAAGCCATGCATTGAGCCCTGGACTGCTGAAAGCGAAAGGTTTCTTAAAATATCTGCATACCGAAAAATTATACGACGCAACAAGCCCCTGATACTCGCAATCGCGGACATGTGCACACTTCTAAACTAAGCAGATGATCAATATTTCTCTTAAGATAGCATTCACCACTACCTGTGCGGCGTTATCGCATGTCATATCATGGTCATTATAGCTGCAAACGAAGCGGAACTTCCGTACGAAGTCCTTCAACCCTGAGCACCATAAGATCCCAGTTCTTTTCCAGTGTAAGCCAACTGCTGCAACAAATCATCAATAATCCATCGCTGCATCACCTGGTTAGCTTGGTTCTCTTACATGAGCCGCTTACTGAGCTGTTGCAAGGACTCAGCCCCGTCCACGATATTAGTTTGCCCGTAAATTGGTAAATGCCGCATGTTCCCCGCTTTCGTGCTGTCAAACAACAAGGCAAGGGACGAAACGGCAGATGGTCGCCATGCGTATTTTGAGTACGTGCAAGGGTTTAGTCTATGTTCTTTGGCTCCAAAAGAGCTAGCTACCGAGTAACACCTTTTAAGAAACAGCAAACTCCCCAATACAGCATGTACTGTACAATCAAAGTTCCCAACGGCGGAACATGCATTCGTTTTCCTTGTTTACAGCTTGTCTGGAAACTCTAGAAACCTATGTGCGATCGAAAAGACGATCAAATCAGGGAAACCTTCGCGAGCTGTGGCCGAGCCGAAAAGCCGGCGATGCCACGCATCCGCCTCCAGGGCTGAAAGAAACGTGGCCAGCAGGGAAGAAGATCGGCGAACGATGCGAAGTGTGCCTGGACCCCAGATCGCATGCGCGAGACCACGAACGCCCACTCGCCGATCAAAACTTTTACGCAAAATAACGCCGAGAAGTAAATACCGGCCATTCAGAAGTGGCTATCCAAGTCCTGACTTTGCAAGGCAGAGAACCCGCTCTCCGTGCACGAGGCAAGCGACTGCTGCACTCAGAGAGCAGTGAGCTGACTTCCCAACTCACACAAAGGGCAAGTAATGCCAGGTTCTGATGGCGATTTTGATTCATCCCTTTGATATTGGGACTTCACAAGTTGCTCATTGACTGTGAGCGTCAAGCTTGAAGACTCATTTAGCCACTGCCAAAGTTGCGGCCGATCTTTGAGAGAACGACAGGAGGCCGAGTCATTGTCAGGTAGGCGAGGTAACCTGATATCATGTTTGACGTTCTCAATTTTGACCAAAGCAATCTGCGGCTGAGATGTAGGTCGTGATTGGCTACTCGAGAAGCGAAGTGGTTGTTGGAGGGAAGCGTCAGCTTCTGGCGTCATCCCAGACATGGCGTTTTTGGAATTACATATCGGAGGATTTGTGCTTTGACCAGCCAAAAGCTTTGCGGAAGACGAGAAACCCAAGGCGTCATTATCATCAAGAAGCATAAAGTCATACTGTGTATTTGAATGGCTTCCCACGATAGCGTCGACCGAAAGCTCGATTGGAGCTTGTGGAGTAGGGTTTTTGAGCCTAAGGACCAGTGTTAACATCCATGATATCCTACAGAAGCTGGCCTAACTCACTGGTTTCGGGACGTCCTCCGACGTTTGCTCGGATGGGTGTGAGGTGTATCCATTGAAGACAAGAACGTGGGATAGTGCGGGCTGGCAGGAGAAGCTTGCAGATGGTGCAGAGTACAGCAGATTAAAGGTACAAGGATAATTGACAAGAGTTCCTCGAGAAAGTCTGGTACACTTTATTCAATTGAGAGACGGAAAATCCAGGAATACTCCTGAACCTATATATTCGGCCCTCAAGAATCGAGGAAATCGCCATCATTTATAAATCTGGGAATTCGGCAACGTCGAGTCGACTGATATCTCAAAGGAGACGCCAAGCACAGGAAGCAGACGAAATACAACGAGGCAACTGGCTCGCAAAAACATGGCGGACAACAATTTGCAGTTAAAAAGGAACATTCCCGCAGCAGTTCCTGCGGATTTAGTTACGGCGTCACGGTATTGCATTTAAGCCTTGCCGATTGTCTCTTGGCTGCAGCAAGGCAAAAGCACTATTGCCGGATTTGGGAAACGAGGCAATATGCGCACCATATGCAAACCATGAAATGAGAGGAATCTGGCCCCCTCTGCTCGATTCCTCAGCTTCGACACGCAAAATACCCACGCGTGACGGTAATTTTCTCGTTGCCGGTGATTATCTGACCTGACTACATGTTGTCCGCAATAATGCGAACCATTTGCCTCGCCCCGGACCACCACAAAAATCCAACCCCCCAACTTGGAAACAGTGAACTTTAAGCAATTTAGCGGCAGGCCACGGGAGTCAAAAGCTCGAACAATAACAATTACACCAAATGGTTCGCAACTCTGCGCTGACTTCCGGGCTCAGCTGAGGTTGAGTCACCTGGAAGCGAAAGCAAATCGAACTTTGGTTTTTTTTCCAGTCTACGCGGCCAGCATCCAGCCTCGCCCGTTTGACGCGTTTTGATGCATGGCAGAACCAATCCGGCACCAGACAGCCGTTGATTTTTCACAGATTGTCTCAGCCTTGCCGGGTCGCCCACCTCAGGTGTTCCCTTGTGGCATATCGAACGTAAGCCGCTGATAATCGCATCACTGTCCAGACACAGGATGGAGATATCACCCTTCTGCACGCAACGTGGCAACGAGCCAGGCAATACGTCCCGATCGTGTGTAATCTTGCAACGTGGAGGCCCCCTGAGACCTCGAACATAGTGATCTTTGGGCGTATTTACCGTAATGCTAATTACTTTAATATAATAATTTCCGAGCCTCGAATTTGGAAACGGTCATGGCTGCCCGAGCGTTGGGATCGATCCACGCGAGGCAAACTGAACCATGGCCTCTAGCCAATGAGAGGGACCAACTCATATTGGTAGTGGAGGGGCAAAATAAATACACGATGACTCGTATGCCTTCTTTCCAAAGGTGGGCACACTTACAGTCAAATTGCCCCGAACGGCTGGCGCAGTATCTCGATGTGGCTGGATCGAGGCAACCACGCCTTCCGCGGCGGGACAGCGTGGGGTCGACGCGTGCCCGATCCCACCGATTCCTGCCGGAAAGTATGCCTCGAGCCTTAGGCCAGCCCTGTACGCGGGCGTCTCCAAATCGATGTTTGCCAACGTTTTCCAGAAACGTTACATTAGAAACCCTCGGACCCTGTAGTCTTACCGCATCAACCTTTTTCCGGCGCAGGCGTCGAAATAGCGTGGTTGGACGGACATCTCATCACATCGCTACATCCTTCAGATTTCAAACTCCTACCTGGTACTGCACCCGACTGCTAGAAACCTACATCGCACTCCCAGAGCAGTTGATTGCATGGAAAAGGACACTGGCTTCAGGTAGAGTCTCTCATCTGCCTGTCCCGTGTTCATCGAAGGCGAGGAGCCTGCCGGCCAGGTCTTTTGTTTCATCTGTACCAAAGTCCATTATCTCATCTTTTCTAGTACATATTGACCAAGCGGTCAATCAACATGATGATGAAGCATTGCTCGAACTTGTTTCTCAGCCGGTACGGTCATTCATTGATCCTGCCTCAAGGACCGGATAATCTAGCTGACTTGAAACAGCCTTCCTCAACCCTTGGTATATCAAATAATCGTTTTTACTGCTGATTGTTTGCTGCGGTTGCAAAATCCTTATGGTCGATTTATTGAGCTGGTCAAGACCTTGCATCACGTGTCTATTATAGTGTTTCCCCAGGTGATCGGCGGGAGCAAGCGCTACTGCACGTATTCAGTCTACCCCGCCAATTCTAAGCTTCGTTGCATCAAGCTTCATCGTGTGAAAGCTCATAATTTTACCGGGCAAGGACAACCCCGCCCTGCTACCTCTGTGGGTCCTGCTCATTCGCAATAATTGCTCCCGCCTCGCCTTTTCCTGCACCGAACCATTGGCTTTGACCCAAGTTTAACCAAGAATCCCGGGTGCCTTACTTACGGTCTTAGTATTTAGTACCTTTCATTGTGTCCATTTTCCTCAAAATTATTTGTTGGGTGTTTCTGTTGTGTATCATATCACGATGTCTTCTATCAGCTTATTTCTAAGCATAGCCACTCTAATTGGTGTGGCAACTTCAAAGCCAGTACTTTCACGCAGTTTGAATCTACAACCAGTGGTTGACCTAGGATACTCACAATATCAAGGATTGGAGCTTCCATCAGGGGTCAATCAGTTCCTCGGGATGCGTTACGCTGCTCCTCCGCTTGGTGATCTAAGATTTCGAGCTCCCATTGAGCCGTTGAGTACATCTGGCATACAAAATGCAACATCGGTACGTAAGATACCATCAGTACTACGGACACTCAGCTAACCGATACATAGTTCCCACTCATCTGTCTTGCGACTAATGCAACTCTCCCATCCACAACTCAGTCTGAGGATTGTCTTTTCATCAATGTTTGGGCCCCTGCGGGCGCGACGACAGAGTCTAAGCTTCCTGTATGGATATATATAACAGGGGGAGGCTATACGCAGAATTCCAATGTAAACTACAACGGTTCGACAGTCGTAGCAACTTCAGGTCAAAATATTGTCATGGTCAATTTTGGATACCGAGTTGGGCCATACGGCTTCCTAGCGAGCGAGAAGGTGAGAGAAAATGGGGATCTCAATGTGGGTCTACTAGACCAAAGAAGGGCCTTCGAGTGGGTACATGAGCATATTGAACAGGTATGACCCCTTTCCGGTGTCCTCATAGCCTGCTAAGATTGTGGGATAGTTTGGCGGAGACCCTGCTCACGTGGTTATCACGGGAGCTTCAGCAGGTGCGGGCTCAGTGGCACTGCATTTGACGGCGTAGTATGTGCCTCCTCTTCAACAGCTTGAATGATGCTGATCGCTGACAGTGGCGGCCGTGATGATGGCCTTTTTGTGGGGGCGGCGGGCGAAAGCCCCTTTTTCCCAGCCCAGCCTAAAGTTTCCGAGCTTGAGTGGCAATTCGAAAGATACGCAAACGACACCGGCTGCGCTAGGTCCGAAGATAAACTTGCATGTATACGATCAAAAGATATCACAGTATGCATAGTCCCTGAGTATTTGACAGCAATCTATTGTCTTGGATCCTCTGAGACAGTCGAGTGCCCCTGGTTACTCTAAAACACTTGTTTGAGCAATACTGACTCCAAATACTTATAGGTACTACAAGCGGCGAATGTCGGAAAACCCTTTCCAGGACGAAATATACCGCCGCTGTTCTACTGGACTCCGACGATCGATGGTAATTTTGTCCGAGATTATCCGTACCGACAGATTGAGGAAGGAAAATTCATAAAGGTCCCAATAATCTTTGGAGGTTGGTAGCACTCCTCATATTCACCATTCTAAACAAATAATATGTGGTTCAGATGATACAGACGAGGGCACATCATTTGCAGCCAATGCTGCCTCACCAGCCGATGTAGCATATTTCTTACAAAACAACTACCCTCATCTCACGAATAACGATACAGACGCCATAAATGCGCAGTATCCCTTGTTAACGCCTTTTGCAAATCATGAGCCATATTTCCCTTCCGCCGCTGCTGCTTACGGAGAGACAACCTTTACATGCGTTGGAAACTATATCGCTCAAACATTCGCGATCAAGAACGACCCTTACAAAGTGTGGAACTATCGCTACAATGTCCTTCAGCCAGAGAATGTCGCAAAGGGAGTTGGAGTGCCCCATGTTTCCGAATCACCTGCCGTCTTTGGCTTGGGAATGGTTCATGACAGCCTCACTTCGAGCTACGCAACCACTAACGCCGAGATAATCCCCATCTTTATGAACTACTGGATTAGTTTCATCAGAAATTTGAGCCCAAATAGATACAAGTTTGCTAGCGCTCCGCATTGGGAGAGCTTTGGGGATGGGAAGGATGGTGGTAGGAGGCTGAAGCTGCAAACTAATGCTACGGCGATGGAGTTGATACCTCAGGATCAAGTGAAGAGGTGTGAGTTCTGGAGAGAACTGGCGACCACGATGGAGCAGTAATGGAGATCTCATGGCAAGTACCTGAACTTCGTATCCAATTCATCTAAGTGGAGAGCACGCCAAATCTAGTGTCGGTGGCAGTGCCCATATCATCAAAACAAATATCACGATGAACTCCTGGTCAAAGTTATCTTTCAAAGTCTTTCCTGCGACTTCTCTTCCCAGTTGCACTTTTCCAATCTTTCAGCAAGTGTCAAGCCTTCGCTTGAGATTTCGTACGCCCAGTGCTGGAGTTGTGTCGCATGCGCCTGTTGCTCATAAGTGTCGGACGTCGTGCTAGCGTCGGAACGAGAAGAGGAGTGTTCCGAGTCTCTGAGCAGTGAAATTAGTAAAGCTTGGTCGGAATGATTCAGCAATTCTACACCTACCCTTTTCGCGTGCTTTTGGAAACGTTTTCACTTTGACCTTGTGTCTTGTTTGGCATTGCGTAGGTCAGGGTGTTGAGCAAGCGGGATGCAAGACGAGATGTCTAAAGTTACTTGGAACAAAATCTGAGATTCGAAAGTGGTAAGTCAGGATGGAGGAGAGGCTGAGAGAAACAGAAAGCAATAGCGCGTCTGACTTGATAGCTATGAAGTCCTGCAGCACTGGGAGGAAGCAGTATTTAAGGGCCCCTGCCGGACAACATTCCCACCCCTCAAAAACTACTCTATGTTGACGGATAGAACGCCACGAAAATGGCACGGCTCAAATAGCATCCGCGTGTCATCCAACATGGTCGAGGCGAATCAATGGCAGACGATGAAAGTGGTCCCTCTGACAGCTCGAGGCTTACCGGCGCTCGCGCTAAGCCTTGGTACCCCTGTTTAGCTGCCCGCGCTCCCGCACTAGCGCCTCGTGGCTGGACGCTAACTACCTTGGCCCGAGATGCGAGATGCCCCAGCCTACAAAAGCGTCGGCATATAATAATAATTTATATGGGAGGGAGTAGTTGTTATAATAAAGAAGAGACTCTTAGAATTACAGTAGAAAGAAAACAACGCTCCCGCCCTCCGGTACTTGAGCTGAGCAAGTCATATTCTTTAGTGCGACAAGGCTCCCCTGCGTTGCTCGCTGTCAGTCATACTAGTTGGAGGATAGTGGGGACAAGGGAGGTTCTTCCAACAACCCAAAACGACCGAAAAGTCTTGTACTCCTGATTCTAATCCTGGCTCTGGCCATTCACACCTCCAAAAAACTTCGAAAGTGGGACGGCCACCACCACACTTCACGCGCGACAGTCGCGCAGAGAAGTATATTTCATGTCCCCTGTGCGAAGGGCTGGGCCCAGCAGCCAGATGCCTTTCTTGGTTTTGGAAGTGGCACAATCTGAGCCTGGAAGTGGATGGTGCATTCGAATCGTGTTCGAGGTTGTACTTCGCTTGGTTGGTCAGGGCTAGTGTGTTGTTGGACGAGCGTACGGCGTTGTTCAGGTGTTGGCAAACGATCAGAGCTTTTCGCAAGCATTTCCTTCAGAAAGCGTATGGTAGGGGAGTGTACACTTCGCTCATCTCTTAGGCGCATGCTAGTCTTCCCGGCCAAGGTCACTGAGATAACGCTCCCAATAGCCAAAGGTCGAGGGGTCTGGGTAAGCAGGCGAGGCAACCGCGAACCGTGCATTATGGGTTGCAATCGTCTTACAAACTGGCGATTTTCTCTGCCGGCTCACCCTCCTCAACAGCTGCATTTGACGATAGTAAATTGTGACACTCAGCAATATGATGATTACTTTTTTTTCTTTACGCGAGTCAGTCCTGACACCCAGAACAGTTTACTTTTGTACCCTCTTTCGGATGAGGAATATCAAGTCATTTGATCAGGCTGTTGAGTGGCTTGACTTGAAAGCTTTCTTGGCTTTATTTTCACGCGCTTCCCGACTATGTCGTATCCAAATCTTTCTATAAAAGCAGCCCGTCGCTCATTCTTTCCTAGAACTTGATCCCTCAGAAATCTCTGATACCCATTTTGTCTTCTCCATCCTTTCGCTGAACGTAATATTCGCGT
The DNA here is from genome assembly GCA_003988875.1 of Lachnum nothofagi. NCBI lineage: Eukaryota > Fungi > Ascomycota > Leotiomycetes > Helotiales > Lachnaceae > Lachnum > Lachnum nothofagi. Next base: position 445,996 of record QYSG01018889.1, read on the forward strand.
CTGAGACCTCATTTACCCATCGCTGAAATTGATGAGAGCCTGCTGAGTACTTGGGGTGCTTTGCATACGGCTTGTCGCTCGTCTGGTTTTTGTTTCCGTATTAAGAAGACACATTTCCAGAAATGAGGTATCAGCAAGTGCTTCTATGAGAAGAATTCAAAGAACAAAGTTGTCCTTGTCACTCCTCGTGGTTTAATTTCTCGGATTGCCTTTGCGATCTGGCATATTTCAAAAGGGACTGAAATAAAGGAGTTCAGATATATCAGAATTCGTAGATGACGGTACAAAGTTGCAGCTAGAAATCTCTGCGACCCAATGGCGTCCTAAGAAGTTAGATGTATTTTCTTTCTTCGAAGAGAAGTAGAATGTTCTAATATACATCTATACAGTCTCATCACCAACTATCGGTGAAGCATCAATAACCAGAAGCAACGTGCATCGGTGAGCTGGCTGTACCTCTACTAACAGAAGTGGCGTAGAGGTCGTGATATTTATGTTGGTCAAATTACGCCTCACATCGTTGGTGTTGAATGTGAGAGCTAGCAAGGCTCTGGAAAGAGACGGGTGTCCCCGCATCTGCAGCTGGTTGGCCTGTAGACTCGCGCTTCAAGGTGCAGCTTCGGGTAACGACCAACAGAACCAACACTTCGGTCAGCGAGCGGACCAACAGTGGAGATAGTCCTTTTCTATCATCCTGGAAATTTATGATAAAAGAGGCTCTACTCTGTGCAGGTGTTGGTTTGGGCTGGTGCCTAACTTCTCGGTATGGAACCCCTCACCTTCACTTCCAGACTCTCAATACCTTTGGGGCGGTGGCGCTACAGTAATGTATATATACTTGACTAATTGCAGACACTTGCTTGCTCTAGTGACATAAATTGAATCCCAAAGAGCTTGAACGTTGGCTTGATTAACAGATGGTGAGTGCTAACAGCTTCGAGGCTAGATACGACCATCGTCCACCTAGCATTTGGCGCACTAAACAGCCATTCATTTGCATTAATGCAAAAATATAGTCAGAGCCTTGAAGTCTTACACGACTTAGCACTTTCACATTCCACCCGCGACTTTTGCAGTCTCTCGGCCAGCGAGATCTCAAGATTTGAGCGCTCATGTACCCACTGCTCCAACTGAAATGAGTTGACAGACTCAACATGGCGGCTGATTTGACTAAGTACAGAAACTTGAGAGCCAAAATTATCTTCTTGGGGTGCTTGAACTTGAGGGGCATCATCGAGGTCCTTGGGAGATAGCCTTGGAGGGACCGAGTCTCTGAAATATGTGAGTAGGGTGCTTGAGAAAAATATTCCTGGGTTGCTCACGCTTTCAAGATCCTGTTAGCACCTTCTTGTCTCTGTAAGGCTGTCTTGCTGTCCATTTTGCCAAAGCCGACCAAGTATGAGGGGTGACCTTAGCGTTGCGGCAAGAGCGACCAAAATGCAATGAGAATTGATTGAATGGGAAAGGAGCTTTCTGGAGAGCAATGCGAGTCTGGATTGTGGTTCTGGTTTCTGGTATTCGAAAGTTGAAAGTTGCGTGTCCACCTTGAGGAGATGCAAGCCTTTGTAGATAGGATAGGTAAGGCTTTCTTTCACTTCGTAGGGAAAGCGCTGCTAATAAAGAATCTACAAAATGTGCGACTGATGTAGCACGACACTCTGCGGCACGGCTCTTTGAATCTAGGATCCTGGCCCCGTCAAGAGCTTCGGGTTGTAACGTTAATGGCTAACTCATTTGTATCGAAGGAAGTGGACGAGGAGCCGGCTAAATATGCAGTAACTTGACGGGTAGCGTAGTCGAAGGCAGCAAGGTAGGCAGACGTTGGGTTCAAACCAGTACCTGGTTGCACTTTGAGACACACCAAGGTCATTTTGGTGGGAGTCCAAACCACTTCTGATACCTCGTTGGGGCCGATCTGCTCCTCTCTAGTCATACTAGAAAGGAATCAAGGCGGAATATACGGAGGGTGAAGTTGGCATCATGCATGCTTTCCCGGGAAAATAGTAATCGCAACAAGTGGGAATTCATGTGTGGATTGACTCAGAGGACTGGGAGCACCTATCAACATGTTCGAAGAAAACCCGACATAATGGTGACCTATCGCTCTCTCCAAAGTCAGGCCAATGAACAGTGATGTGGATTGCTTAGGCCGCACTGAGAGTCAGGAAGAGATCCAGTGGTCAGGCTCCAAAGGACGTATCAATGCTCTTCGATCGCCCTGTAGGCCCGAGGACATGGCACCCTAATGCTTCTAATCACCTAAGCCGTTGGCTAGGGAGCTGCCACACCAAAAGACTTACCGGTGGAGTGGACGTGTAGAGCGTATCAGAGATCCTTCCAAACGCCACGGACCCAATGCAACGGTACTCACGGAAAAAGCCCTCAATTTTGACCAATGAGACTTCAAAGCGTCTGCCAAAATTTCATCAACAGCGGTAAAACACACCGACGGATCGGAGATGATGTGCTTTCTCCAGTCCCTGCTGCATGGCATCTTCCCACTTTAAAATCCATATATGCAAGCCGAGCCAATAGAACCGAGGCAAGAGGATTCCGAGGCCATGGCGACAGATTTGTGAACGTTGCAGAGACACGGCAGACGCCGCGAACCTTGGTTGATAGCTGCCAATAGGTTCGCGTAAGTCTTTCCGGTCAGGATGCTGCAAGGCATCTTAATCCTTCACAATTATTGTCCAGGCGGTGTGCTGCTTGAGTGCGGCGGCTAGCTGACAATGAGCCCCGAGATGATCAATTGACGCGAGTCTGCTTCTGCTTTGAAGCAGCATGCAGCGTAAGTCTGCATACAAAATGAGGATCAGTCGGATATTTGTATCAATGGGCTCAAAAATCTCTGGAAATTTCACGCGAACAAGTATGACGCCTGGAATGATCTCTACTTTGAGCGCATAATAATTCTGTCCGAGCCCATTCAAGGACAATATGCAACGTAGATCCCACAGTAACATCACTCTAAAGGAGAAGGTGCTGACAATCAAAATTGGCAATATCGACTAATGGGTGACCCGCTGGGAGCGACATTAATGCGCAAGCGGGCCAAGTCTCCAAAAAATGAAAATGCTTATACGGCAACATCTGGTTCGCAACTTATTCGGTAGCTACTATGGTCCAACCCCCGCACTGAGACACGCAACACGAAATGATGGGGTCAGAAGACAAGTCATTGATCCCAACGTAGCGGATCGACTACTGCGAGCTAAATGCCATGGTTACCATCCTACTGGGATCAATGGTATGCAGACGTTAGGCTCCAGCTGCTATTCTATTCGTGCCGTCCTAGTCAATCCAGCTGGATTTTGATAGCGATGATTCAATCGGAGCCACTGAGAACTCTTGGTCTGCGTGTCCTCTTCTACTATAAGAAAATTTCTGGTCGTAAGCGGCCTTGCGCGTTGAGTAGGCATCTAACCGGTTCCGACAGAAGATATTGTAGCTTGGACGGTGAGGCTGAGAGAAAATAATGACATAGATCCAAAATTTGCTAAACGAAATGCCCAAAACTCGTTTCTTTGGGTATTTTCAAAACCCCAAGTCATGCACATCCGTTGAACGCCAATATCTAGCCCACAGACTTTCCAAAAGCATGCAAGACACTCTGCACGTCCGCCTCCAACAGCCAACACTTATATCTTAGATCGAGTGACGCTCTCTGAAGACACATGTGGTTCCCAATTCGCCTTCTCTAGTTGTTCGTGGACTGTGAGATTCGCATTTGAGGTTTCGTAGACCCAGTTCTGCAACTGTGAAGCCTTTTGCAAAAATTGAGCGTCATCATTCATCGTCCGCTGCTCCCAAGCGTCATTCAGAGCGTCAAAAGCAAGCTCGTCCTCCGCGTATGATATCTGATTATCTTCGGTGAAACGTGGTGTGTGCTTGCTGTCGAGAAGGTGATCGTAGGGCTGCTGTGCGTCATTGGTTTGAGGGCTACTCGTTGCTCGTTCAACCGTGGACGGCGTATGATAGCTTGCACTTGGGTTTGAATTAGCGGCGTACAGATATGCAGTATTAGATATGAGGCTCTCACGTTGAATGCCTTTGCTTTGAGTTGTTCGTCGGTCGTTGATTGGAGGCAGCCCTTTTTGCCATCGTTGTTGTAGCTGGGCTAGAGTATGACAAATTATCGTGGAGTTTTCAGCGGCTTTGGAAGAGGCTAAAAAGGAACACACTGAAGAATCAGTTCAACGTTGATACCGTCATGGTGCCAGCAGACTTCGTCGACTTTATAACAAGCCCTACGGGCAAGTGAGCCGGATTGTGAAAAATGGAAGGAATCGAATCAACATGCCATTGTAGCCGAAGAGGCAGCAAAGACGCCTCACGCCCGCCCTCGAGGTAATGCGAACCATAATATAGCAGCGGCGACCTACACAGCACGTCTTCATAGACAGTGTGAAGGTTTTCGTTCGGCCGGCGACCCCGAGGACTTACACAAGGAGGATTATGCAGGTCTCGGACGGGAATATGCAATCGAGCATCGCATGTGAACGTTTCTCAAGCAAAGAAAGAGGGCTAAAAAAGATCGACAGGGCAATCCAGGGGAATTGGAATGACGACCCGCAACGACAGTGATGACACCCCCGCGAAGCTATGAGCCATAGTATATGGAACAGTGGACTGTACAAGGAAGGTACGAGTTGAAGTTGCCCGTTTTGAAAGGGCCCCATTGGACGACATGGGACACCACCAACAAGAATAATGCCTGCCGGCTATTTTGAATGCGGCCAGTTATGTGGCCGAACAGGAAAGCAATAACGGGGTTACGGGGGTGAACCAACGTCAATTAATCAATATTGAAAACCGCATGCGATCGTCAAGGATGCACCGATTACTTATTTGACTCCGGAATAGAAGTCCAATGTGCAAGCCGAGTGCTATCCTATGTCAATCCTCAACAGATATGCATTGTCATGATACTTGGTTCCATCCAGAGAGCTTCTAAAAGGAGACAAACCGAAGCTGGGTTCCTGGCTGCAATGTGGCGCATCTTCCCAGATACGTTGGCACTTGGTGTGGTAGCACAAGAGACCAGAAAGGGAATGATGACTGACCGGCTGCCTCGCCGCTTGCTCCTTGGTGATAAACATAAACCTTGGATGAGAGGGAAAGGAGGGAGAGGGGTCTGCTGCAATGTTTCCATCTGACTATAATATCCTCATGAGACAATCTGCCGCATTCACTGACGTATTGTTCGACGGTGGTTTCTTTCATCGAACTATTCCGGTACTTCAAGAGCCAGGATACCTCGTGTATTCCTCGTGTCTGCCGCGTGTTGCAGGGGAACAAGACGAGGTAGATGCTGCGGATTGATTAAGAATACCCGAACTTGTTTTGCCAGGCTGTGAAGATTTATATTGTAGGGAACATAGCTGAGGCGTAGTGCAGAATGGTCGGAGTTCAACCCGTCTCTGGTACCGAGCAGGAGCACGAGATTAGGTTGAGACGGCAGGGTAAAGGCATAATGGTGGGTTGTTCATCTCAAGGATGGCATATTATTTGGGCTGGATGATGAGAAAACCACCCCTCGCTTGCCGAGGATTATGGAATTTGGGCTTCCGCTGAGAAGCAGTGCAGAGGCTGCTGCATATGGATGAGAATTCGCCCGACATAGAAACGATTGGCGGAAAGCTGGGGTCGTTGGTCCCGAGGTGTAGACTGAATATATATTCAAATCGTCCTTGGTTCCTTCGTGCGAGGCTATCGCATGCCGGCAGTCTCCAGAAGCTAATTTGTCCGTGCTTTGGCCCCCTACAGACAAGAAGTTCAGCTGATATTTTCAGATAAGACATCCATCTCTGTTGAAATACGGCCTCTAATGGCCCCGCAGTAATACCGGTTTCGACATCGCCATGCAGCACAACGGGCGATATGGACAGGAACACCTTTTTGCCCGGAGTGAGAAAATAATGTCGAGGCTTTCGAAATGCTAGTATCCGAGCTGCAGGACCATTCATCATGGTAGATTCTAGATGTACCGACAGGGCAGATAGAGTGAAGTGTTAGTCGGGGCGACCATTATCGCCCGGCTTATTGCGCGACCTTATAGGAGAGAATCTCTTCAATTTCTGGCTCTCCGTATGTGAGCATCGGTCCTGAGATATGTCTAAAGTACGGAAGGGGAGGCTACATACCGTCGCACGTGAGAGCCGGATGGAGTATATTCAATAAAGCGTGGTAGCACAACATCGCCATCTGGCTCTGCCTCAACAGGCTGGTCGTGGATTAATAGAGCGGTATCGACTCTGAAGGTTCCAATTTGAATGAAATAGTTGGAGCCAGTGGAATCGACTACTGCTTTTATGTCCACCTTCAGTATTTCGTAGACGCGCCGATTTTGGAACAAGTTATCCAAGATGAAAGGTAGTGGAGATGATCTGCACGAAATGGATCTGCTCTTTTCACCAACGTCGTATAGACTGTCTCTTGTCTGTCGCATTTGAAGCAAATTTAACATGACTCTTAAAACAAATCGTATCCATGTGAGATGCCAACGGAGACGCAGATTAACCACGCAGAATTTATTGCCTCCCCCTGATCTACCTGTGTACTAAAAGCCCACATTTCATCTAGGAACGCATTGCTCAATTTTTCAATAAGCTTCCACAGCCTGTCTCTCGGGGGCTAGAAGTGAGGTATCAGCAACCACGTCTTGGAACTCGACCCAGCCCTTCATTTTCTCCAATACGTGTTGTCCATACACTATTTCATTTCCCTCCATACTCTTAACCACGCAATTCAAGCCCGGCTCAAAAAAGAATGGTACCGAATATCGGCCTTGTGTTACTTCTCCCTCGCGTCTCGTGGATTTGACCCGGTGGAAAGTGGCGATCCATCGCCCGGCACTGACCTTGGCCATCAAATCCCCAATATTGACCACTAGAGATCCTGGAACGTACGGCGCCGGAACCCATTGTCTATCGGAATTTCGTACTTCCAAGCCTCCAGTCTTATCTTGATGAAGTAATGTGAGGATTCCAGAGTCCGTGTGTGGGGTACAGATCAGCTCTTGCTGACGAGCAGCTGGTACAGGGGGGTAATGCAGTAGTCGGAGAGTGCTAAGAGAATCTGCCAAGTAATTGTGGAAGAACGACGGGGGCTTTTGTAGGGCAACTGCCAGGAGGGAGAGAAGTCGCGCAGACAGCGTCTGTAATTCTGTGTGGAGCGTTTCGCATCGATTTCGAAACGATGGATGAGATGCGGGGAAAACGTTGGCTTCGGTGAGATTGAACTTCGAATTGACATGTGCGGACGACACTTGTGATGATTGGGTCGTTGGGGAGCCGAGTTCAAAGCCTTCCTTCAAGTTATCGGCGCCCGGCTGCGGAGGAAAGTATCTTCGTAGGTTGTTAGATGACAGCAAAGTACAGATGGGTATCAACCTGCCCCCGATATGTGTTCTGATTCTCTGCGACAAATGTCTTCTTTGCCAGCTTCATCTTTTCCTCTGTTGACAGCCCGCCTTCGCCAAAAAATTCGTCACATATTCCGAATACATCATCGTGCGTAGAAGTGAGGGGCAGATCTGTCAGATAAGCAAAGCCAGTGGTAGAGAAAACTTCGTCCAGGCGTGTTGATAACGCGATGAGCTCGTCTGGCTGGGGAGAAGGCGAAGAAAGAACTTTGAGCGACACAATGGGAAGGGAAGAAAAGGCGGTCGACATGGTCCTGCTGCTTGGAAACCTGAAAGACAGAGAAGGTACCACGCGGTGGCTGCCTTCCTGGCCATTATATAGCTACCCATCTGGGGTTTTGGCTCCTGCTGCACTGGCTCCATGCCCCGGCTCTCGGGCTCTTGACTCGATCGTGAGATCATCGTGGGGTGGTGCTTGCAATTCGCGGGGGGAAGGGACTTGTTACGTGCAAGTGTCGTAGTAACGCACCAAAGTCCTGCTCGTGTTGGGATGTCGTCCAGTTAAAGAAGCGACTTGTGGTGCTTGGTCGCGTGCCCCATTACTACTGTAAATCTGGCGCTTGGTGCTCTAAAGCTAAACACGCCGAAAAGGGATAATATATCCTGGCCAATCATTCTTCTTCCAAAGGGGCAGACTTGCTCCAACCTTCCTTCAACGACACACGATATTCCATTCTACGGGACTCTCCGGCATCACTGCTATGCATTCTAGGACCTACAATATGTACCGCGCTTCACTTTGCCCAGTCTAGCAATCCTTTTCCGAGCTCCAGATCCGCATCGGCACAACATTGCGGCAACTTGCTGCACATACGGACATAATACGGACTAAAAGGACGCGATGCTGCATAGGAACCGCCCTAGCATGCCCTCGAGGTCGAGGCCGTTATGGCACAAGTAGAAATGGGAAAGTTCAGCGTGCCCCAAGGTCACCTACGACACATTTGAAGCACTGATAGCTTGGGTCAAAGATCCAAAAATGCGCGAGGTCTATTACAGACATGGAGTACTTTCTATGCCCTGACAGTCAAACAGAGAAACTGGCTTTCAAGCTTGCCCTCCGTCAAAAGACACAGGAAAAATTGAGCTTTTGAAAACAGGTCAGATCAGGAAAATGTCGCAGAATGTAGATTGGCCGAAAGCACCTCATATTCGATCCTAATATGGCGGCGCTGGCGGGAGATCCGAGCATCTTCTTTTTGAGGCACAATGTCCCGCAAGAGTCAGATTCGCGTTCCGGTGACTGGGTGGCGGTAATGAAATGGCAACGATCTTGTCTCTGGCCACACCTCCTTTCCCGCCGTCACGATCTCATCCGGACCCAAAGGATCATCTGGGAAACATTTCTCGACGCCTTTCATCGCTTGGCTATCACGCCATCCCGTATTATAATCTGCCTGCCAGAGCATATTATAGCCCAGCTTGAGAATCTTCCACACTCCGTCCTCGAATACATACTCGTTCTCATACAAGTCGCCCTCCCAAAATTGATCTGGGACATCCTTGGGCCTTGACTCAAGGGGTACAGAATGATGGCTCCCACCCTGCAGAAAGCATCTGAACCTCGCTTTAGCAGTCCGCGTTTCCCCATCATCGTCCCTCGAAATGCTAATGATATCTTGCATCATCAAATGGTCTAGCAGGAAGCCTCTCCTGGGCGCATTGGCTCCTTCAGTGAAGAGCTGCCCAAACCAGTCCACATACAGTCGCTGAGCACCAGCTTTTCCGCGCCAGATTCCATTCAGAAAATGAACTTCAGTATTGGAAGAATCGGAAAAGAGATCAACGACAGCTGGGTATATACATTTGTCGATGAAATAGCCATAAGCATGGTGTAGCCCTCTGATTGCGTTGGTATCTTCGAGCTCTTGTACGCGGCCTGCCAAGTCAGCGAGCGTGCGTGCAAATTTAGTTAATTCAGCCTCGAGCGGGTTGGCCATTGTGTTCCTGCAACTGTGTTGAATGTCCATTGAATGTCCAATGATTGCTGCGAAATAAAAAATCGTTTGAGGCCCAAGTATGGTTTTTTGAAAATTTCTCCCAGCCCTTTCACCGCGACATCGGCATGCTTCAATCTGCTGGTTGTGGGTTACGATTGTTCTAGAACTTCACCCCTTGCAAATAGGCTGTAAGCCATCGATCTTTCCCGATTCGACTGGATAAACGTACGATTTTCAAAGCTTATCTTTACGACTTCCCCAATTTCTAAAGAGACATCTGGGTAGGCTGTTTATTGTCTTACAGTTGCGATTGGATTGATAATTCGGATGTCTTACCTATAATGCGCTAGTGAGCTCTCAAGCCCCCGCCCCCGCACCCTCACGATCACGATGCTCGGCATGCCACTTTTCAAACAGCTATCAAGCGTCTTGTTAGGAAGCCCTACTCTACGAAACGCTGGTCCATGCTTGGAAAGGAACGTATTGCTAGGAACGACAATGATTCCAAGCTTGTTTATACACTTGGAGGATGCGAGTTGTGGATGAGAGAGCACCTCTAAGACCTGACATCTTTCCCTTCAAACAACAAGATAGAAGAACAGGGGGATCGCGTCCTCAATGAGGAGATCTGGTTCTCACGATTACGGGAAGCGGGACTACCGGGGTATAAGTCACAGAACTTTAGCATCAAGCAAACCGTTGAGCGCAGGGAGCCAGGTCAAGTTTGACTTCTGTATCTTGGAAACGGTGTTCGGTCTTCCGATGTGCACATCAGCGAATCAGTTGTACTAGACGTAGGTCAAGATTGATTGAATAGCACCAACATTTGCATATGGATAATACTGCATTTGATCGCTAATTCTAACAGAATTTAAAACGCTGTGCCGATGACAAAGTTCAGTGAGAAGAAAGTAAGCCTAAAGGCAATGTAGGCAAAGAGGTGCGAGCACTCATCCTATGGTCCCACTAAGAACTTGTCAAGGTTTCTTATTCCAGAAATAGTCTCGGCTCGGAACATGCAAAATTTGAGGTGCATTGTCCCAAGTCCATGTCTGAAAGCCATCGTCATGGTGCTCACATGTTGACGCCATTCCGAACCTCTTCCTGATCAAATCCCTTCGGAACTATTTGAATGCCGCAGGCAATGTGACGATGAGTCTATGCTGGCTGGTAGACGCCCCAAGACAGTCCGTTGCCAAATGCAAGACATAGTCGTCGATCGTCTTAGGTGGATCTTGGAATTCGATGACAATGCTTTCAAACATGTTCATCAATTTGCACTTGTTATGGTTTAGGTTGCGGTGAAACATACTCTCAGAGGCAAGGGCGTTATACAAATGTCAGCTTACATGCTGAGGACATTTGCGTGGGAATGTCTGCTACTTACCCCCTTATGTCCGTCCGACTTTTATCAACAACGACCGTCAGGGGCTTGATTTTTAACAGGTCACTCATTCCCATTGTGCAAAATACTTGCAAATTCTGCAACGAGACCTTAAAGTTGTTGTCTCTTCGTCCATACCTGTACAGGCTGACAGCCTCGACGAAGTCATAGGCGATATCCCTGTCATGAGCGAGAGCTTCGAAAGCGGAGGTGGACGGCCTCAGCGCTTGTGAACAAGTGCGTGAGCATAGATCCACCAACAGAGCTCTGCCGGCAAACTCTTGAGGCTGACGTGTAGAGTCTCGAGGGGGTGCGGCGGCGCAATGCGGCGATGACTGAACACATTGTTTCGAGAGGATGTGGGTACTTGCATGTGAATGTCGATGCTTCTAAGTGGAATAGTGAATGAAATGCAGTCCGACAACCATTTGGCTTGTATGCTTTTCCGAATGTATCATATGATATTTGTGGTTGTCTTGATGGAGGATGCTCATGTCTATCTGGCAACGACGACACTTCATGATGGCTGCAAAAATCTAATTGTTGGGGGAAGAGCCACCCTCTGGGATGGCAGGCATGGCCCTATGAGTTGGAAAGTCGTTTCGGATGCACTCGACTTGGAAGGTACAAGCCTCCGGATCGGTTTCAACCGGCAATTGCACTATCCCGTTGATACAGTGTATGTCGAACGACATGGTTGAAGGACTTGAGACACTTCTAACAGCATCTTATCCAAGGGACCAAAGCATCGAAGACCCTTTTGTCTGGATTGGGATATTCTTATCTCTGACAAGAGTTTTGCGTAGCGAGCATGCATAGCGAAGTAATCGAAATGTATATGTGTGTCTTCGTGCCTGAGCGCTGTTTCCAGGATTGAAAGGACTTCTATCGAGGCCAGCTTCCCCGTCTTCGCCAGTTGCGTGGCATAGGAAGCAATATTGTCCTCTTCGGGGTACTTGGTCACCATTTCTCTAATGAGTTTGTCGAGCTTTGCGCTTGTGAGGCTTGCCTTCTCTTCAAAAGCTTCATAACTCCCCTCGCAAATATCACGAAGGGGTATATCCCTCCGAAGACCTCGGCATTGGGCTTCTTTCAGACAACTCAGGTGTAGTTGCTCTCTTATTTCTAGCGAAATTAGATGAGCCAGCCCCGATCATTAGATGGAGTCGTGTGAAGAAATTTTGAGGGAGCGTTGGCTGATCACCAATGAATATGCGCTCTTCTGTGTGGGTAGAGATTATATTTTCTTTGTGAGGCCAAGGTGCTATCCGATTCTTTTGTCCTGCTGCATTGTACAGAGGACTAGTGGAGACAATAGAGGAATAATTATTCGACAGAGAGATTCCGAAGTACCGGAGTTGAAAGTCGAGCCAGTATGGGAGTGAGCCAGAGAGCAAAAGACGATTCCTCGTCAAAAAGAAGGGCGGATATTCGATTGGCGCATCTCCAGAATTCGTCTTTATGCCCTTCTGAATAATCTTGACGACCAAGTCTGGTTTGATATGATCGCCTACGAAAACGACTAGCTTGAGCATTCCAACGTCATTCTTCTCGTGCCACGGCTCGAGCCGGTAGATAATTTCACGGATTAATTGGAAGTAATTCCGTACGGTGCTAGTGGTGCGCAGAGCACGGCCTGCAATTCGTCGAAGGGGCGAGAAACATACTCACCGAGCTCATAATGAATATCCGGGAGTATCTGAAAGGCGAACAAGAGCCACGGTGGCTTGGATTTTGTTTCAGAGACTCTAAGTTCAAGGAAAGCTCGTGTAATGTCATCAATTGCCGGGGGTAGTCCAATCTGAAGTGTTGCCCAATTGTGGAGATCACTGCCAAGAAGAGAGAGCAGAAGTTGGTCTGTCCTGAACTTTTTGCGAGGCGAGTCGGAATATTCGTTGATCTTACTTTGATCTACATGCATCATCAGTGCTAGCTGACGGTCATCAACGTCCTCAAGAAGATCGCTGAGAGGATAGGAGGTCATTAAGCACACGAAGTCTGCCTGCTTGTGGGACGCAAAGTTGATTGGGTCGTCCGGCTCTTCCCGGTAATCAACTTCCAGATCGTGGCAGGCGTGGAGATCAACCCAATAGAGCCAATTGTCTTTCCTCGGTGGATCTTTCCATTTGGACATCAATTCCAATTGGTCTTTGTGGTGATGAGTCAGAAGAGCTGGGTTAAGAAGCATTTATGCCCTAAGATAGGCCAAGACATCCTGAGAAGCTCGCAAAATGACAATTGTTTCTAAACAAACGAAGGAACATATTTGAGATTTGGTTGAATGAGCTCAATAGCAGTGTTAGTAACTAAAGAGGCAGTGGAAAGGTCACATTGACCATTTTTTGTAGTCCTTCCACAATCTCTTGACAAACCTCCGGGTACGGCCTAGATCGCACAAGAAAGAATAGAGATAAGAGTTAAAGCTCGTCATACGTCTGATCATCGAAAGATGGCTTATATTTGCGAGCCTTGGAAGTTTGTTTAGGAGATATTGTTGGGCTGGCTGTAGTAGTCACCGTGTTATTGGAGGCGATTTTGATGTGAAAGACTCTGCATTTCTAGAATAGAATAACTAGCTGTTTATTTGGGCTAGTGCGCGCCAGCTTGCACGCTGGCTAGCGCCTGCCATTGGCTGACCAGGCTGCATAGTGGCGCCCTGCAACACACCGCCTGGGACCCTATTAGCCTAGCAGAAATCATGGCCTGGATGAGACCTACCGGTTGCTCAAAGACCAAAGCTTCGAAGATGTTGGCTAACTTCTGTTCGGATGTTTCTTTCTTCGTCTCGTCATTGGATATGGCCTTTTCCACTCGCAGATGTAGGATATCTTGAACATTCTCCAAAGTAGTGATGAAATAGGCATGACCACCAGCTTGGCCACGAATTTCTGAGCCCAAGATCTGCGAAATTTCTTCCCAAAGAGATATCACATCCTCCAGGAGATAAAAAGTAGTGGAAGAAACAACTATGTTGGCAGATCGCACAATGTCCTTGGTTAATAGCACGAAAGAATCGACAGAGATAACTTTCAGACCTGCTTGGCGCTTAACGGCATCATCAAAATTGGCACCGTAAGACTGGGCAATCTGCCCTAGACACGATATGAACTTTATAGTCCCAGACTTGTATCTGATTGATTAAGGATCTGATAAATTAAAAAAACTCATTTCGAATACAAACCAGAGTGAGCTGGATGTCAAGGGACTAGACCGACCCAGAAACCCTGGGAAGCTCGAGCAAGATTGAGGAGCACCAAGGATCAAATTTGAGCAATTTACACGTACCGCTTGTATGAGTCAAAGCTCAGATCTGACAACGACATCTTGAGATGCTGGAAATTGCAATTGAGTTGGTTATTTTGTTACCAGATCTGCTCTACCCCGCTAAGCAGATCTAGCCAATTGAAAGGAACTTGAACATTATCCAACTTGGGTCAAGCGGCCCCCACTTTCCCAACCTCCTTTATCGACTTGCCTCCTGTTAGCTCTAGAAAATCTAAGAAATGTGCCACAAGTGTGGTGAAGTCCATAGCGAGCCCAGCTTCAACTCCGTGTGTCGGACTTATTGATGATTTATTTTTTTGAAAGTTCTTATTCCCGGAGCCGTGCATAGTATCATTTTCCTAATGTGGAGTTTGTAATTCGCAAGTCCTTGCAACTCTATTCACTATCATATAAGTATCTTGCTTTTACTCGTCAAGAATCTCTTCGCAAAATCTTTCATTTGAGACAGTTCGATGATCCAAAATGCTCTCAAAGCGAGGGGCTAGATACATCGAGTCTCAAGGTATCCCTTGGAGGTTTGCTCTAGGTGGAGATAATCGATATGACGAAATCTCCAATCCGAATGGAGTGGTTCCATTCGGCACCGCTGAAAATGTGAGATATGCTACAAGAAAAGATTTCAAGAAGTATCACTGATGAAAATAAGAGCTTGGTCCACGAAGAGCTTCAGAAGTTCGTTACCGAAAATGTAAAAAGTTCCCCCACATGCTTTGGAAAGTAAATTTCTTATGGCAAATAGGTCACAATCCCCTCCCTCGCCTTTGCCTACCGCTACTCTACTATGGGCGGTCCCCGCTTCCCCATCGTTATGGCCTCCCACCTCAACGAGCACTTTGCCCCATTTCGCCCTGTCCAGGCCGACCAGATCCTCACCAGCGCCGGCCTCACAGCCATGCATGAGATGTTGGCACTCAGCTTCGGCGATCCAGGTGACGGGATATTGATCAGCAGGCCCGCGTACGGGCGCTTCGAGCTCGATTTCGGGAACACTGCGAGCCTGGAGATTGTGTATGCGGATATGGAGGGCGCAGATCCATTTGAGGTGGATGTTGTGGGGAAGTATCAGAGGGCTTTGGAGAAAGCGAAGGAGGAGGGGATGAGTGTGAAGGCATTGATGATTGTTAATCCGCATAATCCGCTAGGTGCGTTGTGTCGGCTATTTCATATGGCTGAGAGCTGCTTAAAGTATAATAGGACGCTGTTATCCACGAGAGACGTTGAGAGTACTTATGGGATTTTGCGAGAAGAACAAAATTCACTTTATCAGCGATGAAGTGTACGCCCTGTCTGTCTACGACACAGTCAACAAGGACGCGCCGAAGTTCACATCTGTGCTCTCCATCGACCCAACGAATCTCATATGCATAGATAGACTTCACGTCTTGTATGGCATGAGCAAAGTAGTCACTCTCTCCACTCCCAACATTCATATCCTAACACATGCCTAGGATTTCGCAGCCGGCATCCGACTAGGCTGCGTCATAACCCAGAGCAAAGACTTGAAGAAAGCAATAACTGCAAATATCCGCTTCCACAGTCCCTCTGGCATGTCTATCGCGGTCGGGATCGCCATCCTTGAGGACAAGCAATTCGTCAAAAGTTTCATAGGAATGAGTCGCAAGCGGTTGAGTGAAGCTTATGCTCACACGACTAGCGTTCTTGAAGAAGCTGGGATTAGGTATTATAAGGGAGGGTAAAGTTCCTTCCTCTGAGTCCAAATCGGGGGTCTTTGCTGATGTGATTGAAGGAATGCGGGGCTCTTTCTTTACATTGACCTCAGTCCTTGGCTGCCTGAAGGTAGTGAGGAGCGGGGCAATGATAAGGAGTATGAACTGGCGCAGTGGTTGCTTGATGGTGGTGTAGGGTTGCATCCTTGTGAGGAGCATGATGAGGAGAGGGGCTGGTTCCGCTTGGTGTTTGCTCAAGAGCGTCAGATTCTTGAAGTTGGGCTGAAGAGGTGGGTTCCTTCCTGGTACTGCTTCGAAATTTATGGTGAGGCAGCTGACGTGCAGATGTAGGCTGGTAAATATTCTTGGAAGCGACCATGAGGGACTTTTGCGATATCTGGATAAAATCCGATGATCAAGACGCTTATTCGATCGTCTGATTGACCGATAGACACTCAAATATGATGAATTTTGGAGACTGTTCAGGTTCATCTCCTGAACAAGTGCAGTATTTCCTCATGGTCCCTGTAATACTCCCACAGCGTCTTCGCTCTCTTCATGCAAGCGCTCTCCAGCACTGGCATACAATCCAGAAAGCTCGCCGCATCTTCCCAGCATTCTATTTGTCTCGACCTGCAAAAATCTACAACTTCCCCAGCATACCACATATGTTCAGTTGTGCCATCGAAATTCCCGATCATACCAAGCACAAAAACCCACAGCATCTCTACCGGGTACCTGTCAGCCAAATCTTGCATATCAACCCTATCAAGACACGCAGAAAGTCGCCCTAAAATGCTTCTCCGATTCTGAGCACCAACAGGAGTTTGTCTCAGGCTCGAGTAGACAAACAACAATGCAGCGTTCTGGATGACATCGAAGATACTTTTCTCCTTCTCGGGGTCCTTTTCTGCTTCTGCAAGCGCTGTCAAAAGCGGATGCTCCACACTGTAAAGTCTGTCCGGGTATGCAGCTTCAACGGGTAAATCCATCTCTCTTGGGAAGAAGTTGAGGAAAGTAGATAATTCGTGAAAACGCTGTAGTTGGTCCAGGATTTCGGTGCGTTGATCTTGCTCAGCAGCTGCTACGAGCGCATCTGATGGCCAGAGGACGTAGAGACCTCGAGATTCAGGCGGATAGTGGTGGATTATAGACTCTAGTGGAAAATGCACACGGGGAAATCGTGGTGCGGATCGCGTGCGTGATGCGCTGCAAAGGTCTGACCTAGTATATTTGAGAAACTATCATATCACAGGGATAGGGAAAGAATACCAAAGCACCATCCTTCGCAAGATACCCGAAAACCCAAGATTTTCGAGCCCGCCCCTCATCTCCACCATTCTCTGCATGCCGCTGATATGAATCAACGCGCTCTCTGCTGTCCCATTGAGACTCTACACGAATCAGTAAAATCTTTCTCCAGGCTATGCCCAAACACTGACCTCAATATTCGCAAGACACGAGACTGTAGCAATTGTAGAATCACTGACACTTCTCGACGGATCTGCTAAACGCTCATTGATGAGGGAAACAGACATAGAGAGGTATCTCATGCTCTCGAGGCCGTCAACATCCCAAGGTTCTCTGAACCGGGCCGCTCTGAAAGACAAGCTCATGTAAATCCAAGCTGGATCTTGTCTGCAGCAGGCAGGGTAGCGATTGCTGGGATCGGCATGGACCGAAGTGCGGAGGAGGTCTGCCATATCTTTCACGTGTGTTAAACTCAGAATCGAAAGATGATCGTAGCTTCACAATGACAAAACTTTGGCGCCGGGGTTGGACTTACTGCAGTGAAGAAGTATCAAGATTCGGGGAGTAGAGGGTAGAGCTAGGACGTTGAATGGATCCACACTTCCATCCAATTGAGTGCGTGGAGACAAATTCGCTGGTCTGGACCAGAAGTATGGAAGAGACATGGACGTCTCAGAGTTTTGCCAACTGGACCACTTGTCTCCTAAGAAAGGAGGTCCAGCCCTTGTAACTTCCTCTTGACTTTCGTCCAATGCCTCATGACCAGTCTCCGGCTCCCGATCAGGAACAGTCCGACCTTCTTCTTGGAAAAAGATAGTCTTATGGCGAGGAAGGGACACATGATTTTTCCGCCACCGCTCTTTCTTCCTCTGGCTTCTACACCTCTTCATCACGTGCGACCGCACCGTCCTATTGATGGCGGCTTCCGTATGCGTTTCATTGCCGGAAAGATTTATAAACGTCAGATTACTTCCTGCCATGAGATCAGGCGGTGAGAGACAAGGAGGTGGAATTTGCAGCCTGAAGCAGTGAATACCCCCTGCTAAAATTTGGATGAAGATGAGAAGCAGACCGCTATCCAGACCTCCTTACTCAACCCACAGACTTGCGGCTGATGCAGCTTTTAAGCATAGTTTGGCCACGGATAGGGGAGAGAATGTTTCCCGAGAACTTTGCCGAGGACGAATTTAGCAAGTGTAAGCTGATTACACGTGACTACTTTTCACCTGTCAGAGGGCTAGAAGCGTGTACGAAGTGCTCGGCTATCCTTGGCAAGTTCCTGGATTTCATAATCTGCTAGCCCGAGTAGGAAATAGGTAAGGAGCAAATACCTGAACGCAAATGTGGACATACGAAGGGTCATGAAGCGTATTGATAAAAAGCATGATATTATCTTCGGCATTCAGCAGCAGGTTCGTCATAAATACATGGAGTTTTCCTGTGTCAGATACAATCAACAACGAAACGTAGATTCAAAGCCTCGTCGGAGGCGACGACAAAGAATAAGAGCCAGAGCTATCAAAGTTTGACGCCAAAAACACCATGCTGATGTAGTAACCGTAGAAAAAAGAATACCATGGATAGGCGGCCATGGATAGCAAAGCCAAGCCATGCTGAATGCATTCTCCTGCGCAAAATATGAAGGATCTTATACATGTAGTCAACTGACTGTCGATTTAATCGATGACCTCTGTCTTGATTGTTGGAGGGGACCATTTATGTCGCATACTCCATTTATCGTTGAAGTACTTCTCAAACGCCTCGCAGTCCTTGAAGACTTGATCCTCTGGAGTCCAATACTCGAAGCAATTTTGGAAGATAAGACGAATATCAGCCTCAAATTCAGCAGAATTGTTATACCCGCCCCGATTCATCTTGGCCTTGATGTCCTTCAGGCACATAGGGTGCTTCACGACGTCAAAATAGCGAGGACAGTTGTGAGCGACAGGGTCGACAGGATCTTTGAATGGTCCGACAAGGCGAGTCCAGAAACCGGGACCAGAGAGCATACGTTGGATGAGCTCTCTGCAGTACATCATATCCGCTTCTGGGTCCATCTCAGACGGATCTTTGGGGCCTGAACCAGTTAGAGCGGAGGCCCGGCGATTGACCCGGCGGTTGGGCTCAGACCGACGGGCGGCCTTCTTGACAACAGGTTTGACCTCGAATTCATCATCCAGGCCAATGGTCACAGCACTAGCATCAGATTTACGAGCGCGTTTCTGCGGACGAGATTGCTCTGGCTCAATTTCGATTGGACGGACATTGTTGATAGGCTGGTAAATTGATTGGTAGACAGGGGCTGGAGCTGGGGCTGGAGTGGGAGGTGCGATCACTTTAACAGTTTTTCTGCTGGGTGTTGTAGGCGTGGGAAGTTCGCTCATGACAATTACAAGCTCACTGAGGATCTCCTTGGAGAGAGCTCTCGCGAACTCGCTTCGGACCTCGCGAGAGGACCGCACTGAAGCATGTTAATTCAAACTCGATCAAGTAAACCCAGAATTCCTTTTGACAGATGAATAGAGGGAGGTTTGAGACAGCGAAGACTTATTGTGCAATGATCATTGGAAAGATACTTACTATGTTCTGCGGACCATTCAATCAACATCTTGCGCAGCCCGCTGCCTTCCTCTGTCTCCTTCCAGGCTACCTCAAGTAATTCGATGCCGGGAATCATGTTTGTTTGTTGGCGCCTCTCGGCCATACTTTCAAGCACAGCGACACGAAGGGATGCCATCTGCAGCTTCGTCGCCAGCTTCCAAACACCTAACAGCAGTGCATATTCAGGGACTTCTTTGCCGCCCCGCTTATCATAGACCTGACCCGTATAGATGAAGTTCTGGAAGCAGCCAAATACTTCGACGGTCGTATCGGGAACCTTCAGGACGTACTCGACTTTGCTCTCGCCCTCTTTCGCAAGTTCTTCGCGGAAGTATGGCGACGACGCGGCAAGTAGGTCTTTTTGGATGCCAAAGACAACTTCTTCTGGACCGATGAAAAGGATCACGAAGTGAGGATGAGGGTCGCTGTGAGACTTTAGTATGTGCTCAATTTGAGATGTGGCTCAGGTGGGAGACATACTGCCATGATATTGAGTGTGAGGCCTGGTTGGCTCCTGCTGTGAGATCAACGTCTGAAGTCGCCATCTGAACCTTTGTTGTGAAGTTTTATGACTTGTTCAAGGTTTGAGCCGAAAAGGCGATATAGAGGATGGAAGTTGCTGAGATTTGGGCGGGCAGGCCAAAAATATTTATCGCGTGGGTTGGCGGTTTCCGAATCGAGTGCTCGCCCTTGCGAATTCACACGTACTCGAAAAAATGGAATGAAAGATGATCGACTGCTACAGTCGATGTAGGACAACTAAGATGTGAATGTCAGCTATCTCTCGCAGGCTCATATTCCGAACGTAAATCGCCACAGCAAAGACCAGAGAAGATGCAAATGCTCTGACAACTTGTCATTAATAGGAATCGGACTGTCTTCCCTGAGTCTTTAAGATCTCAGGACTCGAGCGGCTTTCTGCAAGCAATGGTGGACCGCTTATGTGAGTTGCTGCGTCGACGCTCTCATATGAGATGCAGCTCGAGCTCCGGAGGAGTTTCAAGAGAGCTCAAGCTTGCATAGAGCATGGAGTTCGTATTGATAGCATGAGAGCTTTTGACATACCTGGACTGAATTGATATCGTCTCTGGCTGTTGAAATATAAGAAGGCGAGGATAGAGGCGGGGCTCAGATTCGATAGAAGTCATCGCTTCCCCTCAGAATTTTGGCATGAGCTTAGGGCACGGAATTGTGAATGCACAAAAGTTGTGCCAAGACCAGGGCAAAAAGTGTGCACAAAACTTGTCCTACACCAACCTCATCTATTCTACAGCTGAACAACTGGTTTATGCTTATAATGTTTTCAATCGACATGACGAAGTGACGTTTCAAATTATTACGATCCTTGAGAATGAACCAAATCCGGACAGCCCTCCTCACATTAGACACCATACCTCGAGCTTTCTCACCAGGAAGGACGTATCCACGTTGATTGCTCACGACCTTGATTCCACATTTCACGAACCAGGTATGACCAAACACCCATATCTTTACATTAGCCCAGGATTCATCTGCGAGAAGGGCCGTCGCAAACGCCGAACTCCAAGCATTGCCGACGTGACTGGGTCTAGCCGTCTCCTGAACCGATGGAGCGTGATGTGTGACAATGAGTACCCTTCTATTCTTTTACCCTGCACATTGACTCTGCAACCACGCAATATCTGATCCATGTGCCGCGTTGTGGTTGTCGACTGTCCATTTTCGGATCTTCTGGAAGTCCTTGACTTTCATCTCGACAATATCTCAGGCTTCTTGATCTATCTTGGACTAGAGTGTACAGCCTAGAAATGCGACTGAGGGCTTTGAAAAATCGGATCGCTTTCAATGTAGTAACATTAGTCTTCCGTTCAACACTGCCTCGGCCTCGAGCCTTCGGGCTTGTTCAGAACCCTATTTCTTGGACAGGCCGTAGATTTCATAATTGCTAAGGACAGGAAATACTTTTTTGAAGTTGCTGATTTGCCTTGTCAAGAACTCGACGTACGGGTGGTAATCGATGAGTCGGCCAATATCACTAGCTAGGGCAAGATATGGTGCTAAGGCAGGTATCTCGAAGTGCAAGTCAGATAGGATCCATAGTCTTGCTGTCCCGAAAATTTTGCTCAGGATGGACCGAAGCTTTCTCATTGAAATGGGATCAAGAACGAGAATGACCCACGTAAGATTAAGTGCTTTACCCTGGGCTTCTAAGGCTCAGATCTCCTCACCTTTCTGTGGATTTGAATTGCCTCCCTCGAAGGAGAGTATGTTTTAAGGAAGCAACGAATGTCTACATAGGAACGCCAGTCTTCCAAGCGAAACGCCTATCTCCACAGCACCCACGCCCACGCCCACGCCCACGCCCACCCACACCCACACCGGAGCTCCCCGCGTTACGCATGAAGTAGATATACCAGTAATCAAGTCTTACCTTATAACGTCTTTTGGCACAATCACGAGGGACTCTTCATAAGATGCCGGCTTAGGAGAGCGAGTGTGACCCTGATCATGCGGGATTGGTCTTGCGTAAGCCAAACAACATCGCAAAATCTGATGGACCGTGGAATGTTGCGATAGGAACGCTCGGGTTCTGCTGCCAAGCAGATCTACTTGTTGTTGGAAAGCGAGTACTGTATGGTGTACTGGCACTGGGCACAAAGTCCCGAGGAGAGAATGGTTGGATGACGTCGCGCAGATCTAGACCCCACAGGTAGGGTCTTACAGGGATGGTGGAGCTTACCCCCGCCATCGAGCTTGCCAAACCGCATCCTTACTTTCTAACTTTCCGTGGCTTGCGACCAACTTTCGCCCACCCCGACTCTTATCTTCTGCCGCCCTCCACCCTCCGCCCTCTGCTCCTTCTCTGTTCTCTGTAGTTGCTTCTTGTGCGCACTTCTACCTCCTCCCCCCTAGAGTCTCAGATTGGATATCGGGTCGGCGCTACGGAGTGGACGGACGTCTTTTCTTTCGTCCGAAGTAACCAACGTGGTGGAAACGACGAGAATCATCCATTCCCGCGCCAAGAGTCTTGGAGCCGATTCCATACGATACGGACAAGAGGGCAGCAGCATCGACGGAGCAGACCAGGCGATGTGTTCTTGTTCATGATGCAGAAACCATCGCGCCCAGGCCAGAGATCCCCGCAGACCATCCAATAACACCAACTTAAAATGGCAGATGAAGCCAAGGAGGCGGAGGGGGATGGGCGGGACCTTACCATCAACTTCACAAATGATACGAATAGAAGTCGCAGCAACACGCTTATGAGGGAAGATACTATCATTCGGATTGGCAAGCTGAGGTTGAGGGGGAAGACGGATGACTTGCCCCAGTATGAGGCCGAGCGTCAGCTCCTGGCTTGGATGTATAAGGTCACCGGCTGATTATTGTAACTTATAGAGACTGGTGGTTTGCATCTACCGCTATCCCCCTTGTCGCCGCCACAATTGGGCCCTTAGCCAACGTCCTCTCGATCGCCGCTCTCGTATCCAAATGGCGGGTTACGTTGCCAAACAATGGCCAGCTCCCGGAGGGAACGGATAGTGCAGGCGTAGACATTCCCGATCCGCATTGGGAGATCATCCTGAATGCTATTTCCCTGGCCGTTGGATTCTTCGGCAATTTTTGCCTGCTTCTGAATTTCACCAAGCGAGTTCGGTACATTGTCGCTTTGCCGGCAACGATTATAAGCTGGTACTTTGCAACAGGAATCCTGATCGGTATTACCGTTGCGATGAACCAATACGTTCCGCCTGTCAGACCTGGAGAGACCTATTCACAGGGATTCTGGCACGCCGTCATTGCTGCAGTCCTTTATCTGATTGGCTCTATGATCCTCATGGTCAATATGCTCGGGTATTTCTTGGGTCACTATCCGCAGCATTTTGATCTAGATGACGATCAACGAACCCTTATTTTGCAAACAATGATGTTCTTCTTCTGGCTTGCTGGCGGCGCAGCCGTATTCTCTAGGGTTTGTCACTGGAGCTACGCAGATGCTCTGTACTTCTGCGATGTTACAGTCCTAACTGTTGGGTTCGGGGACTTTGTCTCGCCCAACGATGCTGGGAGAGGATTAGTTTTCCCCTATTCAGTCATCGGCATCATATTCCTAGGTCTCATGATCAACAGCATTCGGAAGTTTGCAATTGGCATGTCGAAAGACAACGTCGTCAAAAAGCATCAAGCTCACGAGCGAGAAAGAACCCTGGGCCGTACAGTCTCAAGTGAGAAAGAACTACGTGAGCGGCTTGGGCTGCCCCCTCGCAGAGAATCAGATACGCGCCGACCCTCTGCCACCCGGAGGGCATCGACCGTGCGAAGGTCTCTCGACCAATATGGCCATTTCGATATCAACGGTCAGCATATCACGTTTCATGAAAAGAAAGCCCACGCGGGAGGTGGCGGGCGCGGTGGCGCTGGTAGAGCGCATAAACCTAGAGCACCGCTCAGCCGCGATGCCAAAATACAACAGCGCGCAGAAGGGAAAAGCTCACTTGCCAAACGAGTCCATCGCCGAGAGAAGCTCCTTCTACTGAAAGAAGAGAAAGATCGCTTTGACGCCATGCGAGAGATCCAAGGTCGCACCCACAAATTCGAACAGTACTGGGCCCTGTCCATGTCCGCCATCGCCTTTGGAATACTCTGGTGCGTCGGCGCGGTCGTCTTCATGCAAGCTGAGCGCCGGATTCAAGATCTATCGTACTTCCAATCCCTATATTTCTGCTACGTCTCCCTACTCACCATCGGCTACGGCGACTTCAGCCCCAAATCCAACGCCGGGAAACCTTTCTTCGTCATCTGGTCTCTTGTCGCCATCCCCACCATGACAATCCTCATCTCCGACATGAGCGACACCGTCATCTCGGGCATCAACCGCGGCACATTCACGCTTGCTGACTGGACAATCATGCCCAAAGCTGGCATCTGGCGAGACTTCCTCGAACGGCATCCTAAGCTCCGCGACTGGCTCGAGCGTAAGACCAAGGAGCGCGAGGCAAAGAAGCGAGTCGAGGCTGGCTTCACGATCCAGAACCCAGACGAGGAATCCGGATTCGGTGCTGACGGCAACGGCCCCACGCTCGAGAAACTCGCCGAAGAGCGACCCGAGGCCACCGAGCACGAGCTGGCTCGGAAACTCGCGCTTGGGATCAAGAAGACGGCGAACGATCTCCGTGCGGATAAGCAGAAGAAGTACAGCTATGAGGAGTGGGTCGAGTTCACGCGGCTGATCCGCTTCAGCAAGGAGGATCCGGAGGATGTGGAGAAGGAAGAGGAGAGTGAGGGATTGTTGGAGTGGGATTGGATTGGCGAGGATAGTCCAATGTTGGCGGATGCATCGGAGAGCGAGTGGATTTTGGATAGGCTGTGTGAGAGTCTGAATAGATATACGAGGAAGCAGGCTAGAGTACGTTGTATCCCTTCAATTTTTTGGTTCTAATATACTAATATTCAACACAGGCCAAACGACGCCAGGATGAAAAGCTCCATCATCAACACGATGGCGCGAACAGCCACAGACGCTATAGAGCAGACACGCGCAGGTCCGTCCTATCCCGGGGCCCCTCAGGAGATATAGAAGTTCTACCTCTTGGTAAAGACAAGAACAAGAACAAACACAAGACTAAGGCCAAAGAGGAAGAGCCCCAAGAAGAAATCACCAAAGAAGAGTCAAAACCCCATACCAGCGCCAGCGGTAGCGAAGAGAGCGGTGGCACAGCCGTCAACGACTCTGATGAATTCACGAACCTTGATAATGTCGAGCGCGAACTACAGAGGGAGCTAGATAGCAAGTCAAGGGGCGAGAATATAGTTGATTGGGCTCTGAGTCTGGATGAGAAGAATCCGAGATAAACAGAGATTTGGGCCAGGTGAGCGTTGGGTTCGGACTAGGAAATGATACCCCGGTTGGACAGAATATGTATATTCGCGGCGTACATACAAGACGGGTGTATATATTGATCTGATTGGAATATGATTACTTCCTCCAACTTGTCTGCTCATTTAGGTCGATGACCAAGGAAATAACATTCGATATCTACCATCTCCGCGCCTCCGCCCAGCGAAGCTCACGATGTCTTTCCCACAAAAGGTACAACTACACTTGTTAGCAGAGCCTTCACACTGATAGCAATCCTTCACTTACATTTATTACCTTTAGCATCCACAACAGCCGCGATACCCCCATTCAGCAAAACCACCTTCTGGTCCGGGTGAGTTTGTGCAACCTGCGCTTTATACCGGCGCCCCAACCATGGTGACCGGTTTAGTCCTTTGGTACAATAGAATACAACTTCTTTTATCTTCTGATCAGTTGCAGCGGTGAACCAGGTGTCGTTCAACTCAGATGAGGGGGGTCCCTTCGCCTGTAAGGTAGCAGTGCACCACGTTACCGGCTAGCTGCTTGTCCGTCTCCTTGGTATCCGCTTTGAATATGTTAGCTTCAGAAAGGAGAGGATATGGGAGGTGCAATTACCTTTCTCGCGGCAGTCTACGAAAATCACGCCTTTCTCGTCAGTGATATTTGTGCTCGCGCTCTGCCACTGTAGCAAGGCATCTGCAAGTAAAATTCCGTCTCCCTTAGCAAAAGGCGTCATCTTGCCCGCCTCATTGAGGAAAGTAAGGGAGCCAGGGTAGTTTTTTATTCTCTCATCAACTTTTTTGGTTTCCCCCGCGACCCATTTGCTAGTGATTAAGGCTCGGGCACCTATCTCGGTTGAGAATAGGTCTTCCGTGTTTTTCTGGAGCCTCGACAAGAATTCGCTTTCGGCGCTGCCTGACGAAGTCTCGAACTTGGGAGGGATAGGAATTGGCTCGAAGGACTCGGCCCCGCCCGTTGTCGGCGTCTGGAGGATACCATGGACAATGGGCGTGACGGCTTTGACGGCGGCAGGAACCTGCTGCAGGACTGTGGGACCGATTCTAGTGATCACGGTCTTCATGATATCGAAGAGTCCCTCTTTCTGAAGCGTTGTTGCGGGTACTTGCACCATCGAGCTCAATGCGGCATCTGCGACCACTGAAAGGATTTGGAGTCAGTATTATTCTTCTCGTAAATACTCGGCAAATATATAAGCATTTGAATATCTTCGAACTCCTGAGACAATAGGATATGTTGGAAACCGGTCACAGAAATAGCTGAGCTCATAGGACTCTCAAGCTTCTCCAAACAGATACCCAGAAGATACACATACCTGCACGATGGCCATATCCATCAAACACGAAAGATCCGGATTCAACATCAGCTTCGGCGCCATGGAGAAGAGGAAGACCATTTTGCGCAATTGACGAAATTATTAGGGCGGCAACGCGGAGACCCTTGCTTACAACTGATCCTATCGTCGAGAAAATATCCAAGAAGCCCTCTGCGTCTTTCTGAGTGAACGATTTAGACAGCCCAAAGCCGGTGGTCTTCAGATCCGACGAGCCGACTTTTCGAACGCCAGAGTCTCCCAAGAGTGCCTCTCCTTTCGATGTCACTTGTACCCTCCTAATGGTGTCTAGTGCAATTCGCAGGGCTGGTTCCTTCAAAGTTGGACTGAGGATTCTGGGAGAGACGGCAGTGACATTGGAGCCATTTTTCGCAATGTTGTCTTGCATACGGGCCAAAACTACTTTCACCTGCGGGCTGTTCATCTTAACCATCTGTGACACTGTGGCCAAAGCAGCTTCTCCAAGGATAGTGCGCTCTCCAACACCATCAAAGGAGAATATCTTCCCCACATCTGCTTCCGTCCCAGTACTAGAGGCAGCAATATTCCCGGCGACATTTAGCGCAACGCCTGGAAGGGCGCCTACTGGGCCGGCCATGGGGCCGAGGGCAATGGGCAGAGCTGTTTTCAGTACTCCCCCGGCAATATCAGAACCCACAGAAAGCGCCCTTTTCAGGAAATCTGCGAAGCTCTCGTTTAGTCCCTCAGTAGCAGCTAGGCCATCCTGGAATGATTCTCCTGGTCCGAGGGGGGCGTAGGTGTTGGAGTGGCAGAAGGCTGGGCACCGGGAACGTTAAACCAAGAGAGCTAACTTTTGGTACTATCTGGGCGCTTTGCAACTGCGGCATTAGATGCCGGTGAGCTGTAGGTGTCGATTGCGGTGGTGTATGCAGCGAAGATGTTTACATACGGGTTGTTGGGCCCCTCGATAGCAGAGGCAGAGTTGGGATAGCCTCCAAGGACGTGAACGCCGATGGATATCATGTTGGATTGTTGGAAGACTGGAGATCCCGAGTTTCTTAGCAGATGTCAATTGCACATTCTGGCAGACTAGGTTATGACTTACCTCCGAATGTATCAATCTGATAATCAAGCATATTGGAAGCGCTTTTGCTCAAGTCGAAAGAGGTCTGGAGGTACATTTCATACATGAAAGCACCGCGCTCATTCGTTCCTTCTTCCATGAGATCACCGGGATATCTAACAACACTAAGGATAGTATTGCCAGAAGTTGGAGTCTTAGCGTACTTGACCAGACTAGACTCAACACCAGCGAAGGGGCTGGAGAGCTGGATGAAAGAGGCATCTCGGGCTTCGTTCTTGCCGCTGCTGAGCCAGTCAGATGTAGTCGCAATATGTTTCCCGGTCCTAAATTGAACATCGAAATTTTCTGTGTCGTAGATAGACTCGTTCCCGCAATACCCGATATAAGCCTTAATATTGGTGAGATGTCCGAGGCCATGCTCCCAATCGTAAGCACAATGGCCTGCAGTGACCAGAAGATCGGGACGAATGAGCCAACCCGTCGCCATAGCCCATGGGTCATTTTCAGCTTGTCTATCGTAGCAGAGGAACAGCTTCACAATCGCTATGTACAATCAGTCAGCTTTCGCATCGATGTACGACAAAGGGCGGTTGTTTCAAAACACTCACATCGATACTTTCCACCCGCTCTGAAGTGTACTTTGTCGACTAGGAGACGATCATATCTACCAATGACACTCTCACTAACGTTGTCGTGCCTGACAGATATGAGGGCTTCGGCGTTAGAAGTAGGCTCTGTGTCCGTATGTTCATGGCTGTTCAGGGCCCAGACTCCCACAGGGATTGTCTGAACACCATTGATACCGTTCGTCTGTGCCGAAGACATATTGTTGTGTTTTCAAGTTGGCTAATCCCGTTGCAAGAATTTAGTTTCTGATGATGAAGTGCGCGCAGCTTATTGTCTGAGTATTGCGGTCTTCGAGACCGACCTTCTTATAGACTTTTGCTCTTCTTATATTGCCATATGCATTGCCACGGCATCCTCTCCGCGGAGAACTCTTGAGTTCATCCTGCGATGTTCACTGGAATTGTTCAAGCTCTCGATGAGATTCTGAGAGGATCCCGCCTTTGAGTGAGTGATCTGACTGCGAGGCGCTCATCTTCTGAGCTCAAATCTGCTGAAACTCGACAAACTTGAGATAGAACTCATCTCTGATGATGGAAAGAAGTACAGCGACAATTTTGAGGTTGCATTAAGACATAAAAGCGGTAGAGCTGCCCTGCCAGAGCACTCAAAGGCGGTGTGGTGAGAGATGAGTGGAAGTCTTGGGTCGCAATGAAGCTTAAAGGCATTGAGAGGATTAGGGCACCTGGCTTTGCGATCGTTCGCCGATCGGCTTCACAAATTACTGTGGATAGCTGATGGGAAAGAAGAATACGGGGTAAGATGCCGACACAAAAGTGCAGAGAAATGGTGTTGGTAACATCTTCCTCATGCCGCCCTAAATGAATTTAACCTTAAAGCAAGGTACCAGTAGCTGCTTCTGTGTAACCTGCAGCTGATCTAAAAGAGAAAGTGTGGACTGGCAAGATGCAGCTGAAAAGTTCAAGTCAGCACTGCCAAGACATAAGCGTCGAAGCCCTAAAGCTGTTGACACTACGCTGCGCTGCACTTACAAAGGATGAGACCACTTGACTTTAATAGCTGACTGAGGTCGTTGAAACACATGTCGGCCGCACTTGCGGGTTGGAAGAAAGGGGGAAAATGCGTGAGTAGGAACCAAAATGAGTGTTTGAAATTCATAAAACTTTTATTTTTGTTCAGATACTTGCTTGCTTTGAATACGCCCCTCTGCTTTGCCCGTGCAACGCAGTGACAAAAGCAAGATCCGTTCAGTCATCACCCAATCCTATCTACTCCGCACTCCGCCCATACCGTTCGCTCGAGGGACCATCACCGCATCTACCTTCTACCTGCCAAGCTACCGTTCCACACTCCGTGTTTCCACGTAAATGCGTGATGGCAGCTGACGAAGGGAGGATAAAATGGAGCCCGCTCGAAAGTATTAATCTGAGATTATAGAGGCCCACCGCCTATTCCGCTAATGAATAGACCTAAGCCGTCATTTGATTTTTGGTTCTGAGAAAGAAAGAAAATATAACATAACGTGACGAGGAGGTGTAGTGGTACAGGTCGAAGCTAATAAAGCTCAGCGCAAAGCGATGAGATCGCACGCGACTAGCTAGGCAAGCGCAACGTGAGGTAGTCGGCAGTAAAGGTCGTTATGTTGGTATCATTGACAAGAAGTGCACAGAGAAAAGTTCCACCGCTTTGGATTATAGGACATCACAGCCCTAAGGTCGTAGACGGATCTCCATCTACGTAGTGGAGAGCGGCGTCAAGGACCCGGCGGACCCGCTTTCGTCAACCACGTCTGATACGCGCATCTTCTTCGCGCGTGGTGCTCCCTCCTTAAGGTCTCCTAGTTCGCGCTCTACATCATCGAGGCGGCGTTTGAGCTGGTTCTCGCGACGTTGTGACTCCTCCAAGCGGTTCATGAGATTGTGCTCAGACTCGCGACGCATTTCCTCTCCGCGTCGAGCATTCGCTTCATCTTGCTCGAGCTGTGTTACTCGTCCTCTGAATAATTCGTTGATAACCTCCAGCTCGCTTACTCGGGTTTTGAGTGCAGCGTTCGAAGCGATAAGTTGTTCGTATGTTTGGGGGACTTCCAGCCCGTGTGCGCCATTCATCGAAGGCGAGGCAGAGCGCCCGGGCGAGGGTGCGCGTATGTTCAGTGGGGGGAGCGAAGGAGATTGGTTATAGGGGTCTTCGAGGTTGTGGTGGCCGTTGAAAGCCGGTAGGTGATTGCCGAACATCGAGGGCGTCGCAGTCCGCGAGATGGGCGAATTCGAGCCATCGGAATGGCCGTTCTGAGACCTTTGAGAGGGGCGACGGTGCCCGAGGGTGCCAGGAGGAGGGGTGCCGGCTTGCGATCGCGCCTGTTCGAGAGGCAGTCCATTGACGTCGAAGACGTTCTGCGACGGCGCGTTAGTAATTGACACGCTGGAAGGAGCGAGACGGCAGGATGCGCACCTTCTTCTTGGTGCCCTGGGCCGAACCGGAGCTTTTAACGCGGTTGCGACTTTTGATAACATCTGTCTTCAGGCTTATCGGTCGTGGGCGGCCGTGCAGCTTGAGGAAAAGGCCACAGGCATTGCACAGCACCGAGCCGAGCTCGTCGCGTCGCCAGAGCGGAGTCGTCGAGGTGGTGCAGTTCTGGCAGGTGGGCTGGTTGGATTCACGATCAGTGTTAGCCATAGTGCCCATGGACTGCATGGCGGCGGAGGTGTTGGGGGGGAGTATGCGGCGTTGGGGCTTGGGGATATCTGGATCTTTATCGCGGATGCATTGATTGTGCGATAAGGAGGGAGGAGAAAATTTCAAGATGGGCGTGCTGATATCGCTTGATTCGCCCAGACCCGCTGCGGCAGTGAAGGCGCTGGTGGGTGCGGGTGCGGTGCGGTGCGGTGCGGTGTGCGGTGGCCCAGGCCTGCCAATCACGCGGGAGAGAGATCAAGATCAAGGATCCAAAGGGGGCTGCCCAATCGCTGTCCCGCACCCTGGGCCATGAATGGGGAACGCGTGCATCAAGGCTCATGATGAAGGGGCGCGGTGGTGTGCGAACAACATAAAATGGTCGCAGTGAGTCGAGATACTGGGAAACTGCAGACTTACAGGAGAACTGTTCTGGCCGCCTCCGCTCGTTGCTGACGGGGAAGATATCGAGTATGCCATGCTGGCTGCGCCGTTGAAAGCCCTACTAAATCCATTAGCTTGAGCTCTCTCATTATGTTTCCTCCAACTGCAGCGTCGTTTTCAGTGGGTGTGAAAACAAGAATCCGAGGCCTGCTTGAGTATCCAGAGGATCTTTTCTTCCCATATCGATCCCCTCCAAGCATTCCTGCCAAAGTTGTTGGGATTCGAATCCAGCCCCTTTCAACCCGCAGCACTACCAGGCCCAATGTTGACACACCCACCCCAGCCCATTCCCACAACAACTGACTCTCCCCTAACTTTCTAAACGTACCTCAGTTGTGGCGAATTATTGTTCGACGCGATTGACGCGAGCGCTGACAGCCCTGGAAGCTGGGGCAGGGACGCACTATGGTGCAGCGACGAATTCTGCGTCGAAGTCGACGACGGCCGCGAGATCGGGTCTAGGGTAGGCAGCGAGTGCCGCCCATCTTCCGCTGAGGGCGCCGTCTTGAACGAAGGCAGGTCCCGGGCCTGCTCGCGAGAGGAATCTGGTCGGAGGGCGTCGATGGGCGCGGCCCTGAACGGTGCGAGAGTGGAAGCCGTGGTTGCGGTTGCGAAGGGGAGTATTATTATGTATATGGTACGCGTTCGAAGATGAACGCGTTTTTCTTTCTTCAAACGTCGGGTGGTATTATGTATTCGAATATATGCTGGGACAAACAGGAATCGTCGAGGGTCTAATTATTACTTTTTGGAGCGGGAGGTTGCTGGGCGTATTATCGAGTGGGCAGTTGCAAAAGAAACATAAAGACTTTTTTTCTGGATACACGCTCAAACGAGTGACTCGACGGGACCGGACAGTAATCGATCAGGTGTACAAGAAATAGCGAGAGTGTGTTCGTTCTAGGTTGTCATGAATGAGTAAAAAAAAGATGTAAATGAAGATGCTGCGTCTGGAGCTGCAGGACGAGTATTGTTGCTTATGGTGCCTGGCAAGGGCTGGGGCTGCCCCCTTATCCTTCGCGCCAAGCAGTACCGCGATGCTGATTGCAGATCTATTTTAGGGGCCCTTTGACGCAAGGTGTAGATGCACAATTATCCATGGAATGAGCTTCTCTTTTCTCTTTTCTTACAAGAATGCTGCAGAAATGAGGGGAGGCGGTTAAAGGTGAGGCTTTTGTACGTGTATTCTCGGAGACGTTTCCTGCCCATCTACACCAAAATATTTTTCTGCAAATCCTCGGTCGATCCGTCATATTCTTGGCGAGAGTAGAAGGATACGAGGTACGAGAGAGAAGGGGAACTTGAATCATAGGATTTGCTTTTTGGAAAATATACTTCGCAACGGTTTTCACCAAAGTACGACAGATGAAAAGCCAAATCTCAAACAAAGGCCGAAGATCAGAGAGCCGGTACGTGACGCCCAAGCTCCAGGATCTGTGCACGTCGAGATTTTATGGAAAGAAACGGGTCGTCCCCTGATTGATAAGAGAACTGGGGGATGATCCGCAGCCGGGGGTAGGCAGGGTCGTACGCGGAATCTGAATCAGTGGATCTTTTGGACGAATGGAGCAATCGGCACTCAGCGATTGAGATAAACATCGGGCCAATCTGGGGCTAAGAGCTAAGAGAGCAAGACAGGGCTGATGCTGTCGCTGTCTTGGGACGAGCCCGCGAGCCACGTCGAGATTGGGGTGGCTGATGCTGACCCCTGAATGCGGATGCGATGCTGTGATTCGTGGATGGGCGCGCCTTGTGAGATGAGGATTGAAGAGATTGAAGAGATTGTACGGCACGTGCTTGGCGAGAACGACATTGTTCGGTCAAGGTGCGTCCTCGAGCTTGCATGCAATGGGAAGTGGAGGCCATAGTGGCCCTCGAGAAATGATTTTCGTATTACCGGGCACTGTACCCGAGAAAAAGGGGGCTGCGGCCACGTGATACGATTAGTGCTGCGACGTTGAGGCGCGGACGCTAGCTTCTACGGCGGCCTTTTCCAGGCCAGTCCAAAACTTTTTTTATTCGCGGAGCTCTCCTCTCACCCACTACCCCACTACCACTTAAGATGCCTTCCACGTACAAGAAAGACAAACCCTGGGACACCGATGATATCGACAAGTGGAAGGTACATATCCTCTTCATCTTCCATCTCCAAAATAAATACTAACAAAACCCCAGGTCGATCCCTTCACATCCAGCGACAATACCGGCGGGACCTTCTCTGAAGAATCCTCCTTCGTGACTCTCTTCCCCAAATACCGCGAAGTCTATCTGCGCGAAGCCTGGCCCCTCATCACCCGCTCTCTCGAGAAATACGGTATCGCCTGCTCCCTCGACCTGATCGAGGGCTCCATGACCGTAAAAACAACCCGCAAAACCTATGACCCAGCCGCCATTCTCAATGCACGCGATCTCATAAAACTACTCGCTCGCAGTGTGCCCGCTCCCCAAGCTGTGAAGGTTCTAGAGGACGGCGTTGCCTGTGACATAATCAAGATCCGTAATCTAGTGCGGCACAAAGAGCGCTTCGTGAAGCGGCGGCAGCGCATCCTGGGCCCCGACGGCACTACCCTTAAAGCGCTGCAACTCCTTACCGAAACCTACCTGCTCGTGCAAGGCAACACAGTCGCAGCTATGGGGCCCTACAAAGGCCTCAAAGAGATCCGCCGCGTGATCGAGGACTGCATGGCGAACACGCACCCCATCTACCACGTCAAAGAGCTGATGGTCAAGCGCGAGCTCGAGAAGGACCCGAACATGGCGGGGGAGAGCTGGGATCGGTTCTTGCCAAGCTATAAGAAGAGGAATCTGAGTAAGAGACGGGTGCCGCATAAGGTCACGGATAAGAGTAAGAAGGTGTATACGCCGTTCCCGCCGCCGCAGGAGAAGAGCAAGGTCGATCTGCAGATTGAGAGTGGAGAGTATTGGCTGTCGAAGCAGGCGAAGGAGAGGGCGCAAAAGGAGGAGAGGCTGGAGAAGCAGAAGGAGAAGAGGGCTGAGAAGGAACGGGAGCGGGAGAAGGAGTTTATTGCACCGAAAGAGGAGAAGAAGGAGAAGAAGAAGCGGAAGCGAGATTCGGAAGATGGAGAAGAGATCAAGGAGAAGAAAAAGAAGAGAAAAGACGTTATGGTTGAAGAGGATTGAGGTGTTTGCATTTTTGATTGGCATTTGGCGACGGCGTTCAAAGTGTAGGCTTTTTATTTGATCAGATACCACATATCGAGCCAAATCTATGTATTACTGAGGCTATATTTTGTTTCTCTATTTGTCAAGACTCTCGCATGTCTTTCAGCTGCCCTGTCCTCATCGCCGTCGCGGATTATCTCCCTTCCTCAACATGCTTCTGTAAGTGCAGACCCCTCATTCACCACACAACCTCCCGTTTCTATGTAAATACGTCGAAACAGTCTTGTGTAGCTGGCCAAATTTCGGGAGATTGGCAAACACTGCATATGCTTCCTTCGAAGGTGCCGACCAGTTTGTCGGAGAGAGTTGACGGCTCCAAAAGATAGAAGTCAAATCCACTTGTCACGACATCTCTCTCATCTGCATGTCATGTCTTTTCGTCGCATGAATCTTTGCTGTCAAAGTCAAGATTCGTTCACAAGCTCAGCAAAAAAGCAATATTTTTTCCGCAATCCTGACTCTTTCAGTCGCACCATATCTCTGATTCTAGCCTCGCGAGATCCAAAGTGACATGTTTTATCACGGAACACCACGAGGAGCATAAAAATACCCGCTAATAGCGCTTTCGCTATGACCTTGGTTCCAAATTCGAGTAAGAGTATTTAAATCCCTCTGCCATCGCTGTCAAACCTCGTGCTGGAAGGATTCACTGCCTCAATCGAGTCTGATCCATCCTCGATCCAGCGTACTTAAATCTTCACGCGGATCTAATTTCATACTCCAAATGCAATGGATTTTGCAATGATCCAGCACATGTTGCCTTGGGGGCTTGGAGATAGGTTGGATTGGTCAACTTCGTGGCTTCTTGTTGAGTATCCTTCTGCCCTCTGAGAAGCTTTCCTTCTCACCATTGAGTAGGTCAGCACGAGTTGATCTGTTGACAAGATGGCTTTTACTGTCAAAACCTCTCGCTCGTTCACTCAGTCTCCCAAAACAATACATGGCTAGAGTTTATCATTCACCAGACTGAGAACAGGAAATGGTTCTGCGCAGGGAAGACAAATTACGCTGCCCCGCTAGAAAGTCTGCACAGAAGCATACGAGCTCTGGAGGACTGATATGTGTCTTTAAGTGGAGTTGAACAGTAACTTCATGCATCATTCTATACTTTTCCCCTCCTCGTCTATTCTCTTGCATCCTTGCCCCTCCCTCAATCGAATGGTTCATGGCGTCTTGCGATTCCGAGTGCCTAGTAATTATTTTTCCTATGGATATAGAAGTCGACCAGATCCCCGAATGATTTTGAAGTCTCCTGTATTTCTGGCCTTTGTGTTTCTCATCCTTGCTGCCAATTCTGCTTTTGTTTTTAACACTTTCCGTTCGTTCGTTGGCAAGCTACTCTATGTCTGAGCCTGTTATCCACCTGTTCCCCAAAAAGCTGATAGGCCGCGAGACAAGGATCATACGGTCTCCTACTTTCTCATCACCTTCGCATAGGCACGTGTATTCATAGTGGAGCTCTGGCTGTATATTGGACGTAGATGACGACTGCGCCTTTTTATCTCCACCGGATACGGTCATGGTCCTCAAGCCTGATCTTTTGGAGCCGCGAGAGGATGGCATGCAGGAGCGGTTAGAGTATTGGGTTCAATCGCGCTTCATGTTTGTCTCTTGTTTTGCGTTTTTAAACATCTTGTGAATTGACACTGGCGCCAAGTTGGCCTTTGCTGTCAAGAATCCCTTTCGTTCGTTCGTTCGTTCGTCTTGCCTCATAGCCTATCTCCCGGGCATATGTATGTGTTTATTCTCTAGCCAAGAAAGAAGGTTACTTAGCAAGGCTAAACGATCTACGAAAATACTGCATTACACAACCATGGATTTCCTCGTCTTTGCTCGTTGAGGTAATTCAAATAGACCGGACCTACTCTCTTGGGTTTCTCCCATTCAAATGTGGCTGGCATTTAAGTTGATCTAGTCTCGAAATTTAGAGCCATTTCTTGCATATGCCTCAGATTGGAGAACACACTGGGCGTGTTCGATTCACTTGCCACAACGTGCATATCCAAGCCGCCCTAAAATAGTGTACTTATATATGGAACCCACAGTCTAGAGTACTCGCAGAGTCCTAAACATCATTCGAGTGCTCTGGTGTTTTTTCTGCTGCTGTGAGGACTCTAGGAGGCGACTTCTGACATCTCCAAATCGACTCTCAACATGAACCCGCACATGGCCGGGGGCTCATATACTCCCCATCCACCAATCAACATCCAATTCAATATCACCTTTGCTTCTGTTGTTGAAACTTCCATTCGTTCATTCGTTCGTCATGAACTGTCACAGGGGTGCAAGTCGTCGGTATTCATTAGTGCCATCAAGACCAAAAATGCTGAGCAGGGAATATGGAGAGATGCAAAGTTGCCCCATTGACTCCACGTGCAACGCAAACTCCGAAACTAGTCAATATACTAGGGAGTGGCTGATACGGATTGGGTTTGAAAAATATACCAATCCCAGCAGCCATCTCAAGACTGACAAGACATGATACCAGGATGCTCTTGGCATTCACTCAAGTCCGACAACTACAGTCTGTGCAATACCCACACCTTTCTCCAAGCTAAGAAACCAAAGGATCCTTCTGTATTTAATTCTACTAGCAAGTCAAATTTTCACTTTCACAGGCTCGCGGTGGTCGGTCTCCTGCCAAAGTCACGTGCTTCTGTCGTTCCAGGAGACATTAGACTCCTGCAAGTGAACGGGCTCCTTGCCTCTCTACTTCTTCAGTTTTTCAATACTCTGACTTTCAAGTTGTCAGATCTATTAGTATTGCTATCAAATTATCATTTACTATCAAAAGTTCCGTTCGTTCGTTCTTCAATGGCGAACGAACTTCATCACAGCATCTTTTACGGGTGTTCCATGAGGCAACAAACACTTTTAAATCCAAGGCATAACAGTCATTTGATAAGGTCCATCAGACAACCATGTTATGCGGACCTCGTTGTGTTTGTTCTGTGGCCAGCAAGAGCAGCCCACACTATGATTTTGTACATGCACGGATACGCACGCAGGTCCGGGGCCGTAGGTCTGTCAAGGTTGCATAGACAGTATGGTTGAATGATTGAATGCCGCAGGGGTTCCTGTCATATTCATTTTGTCAAGCCTCGTCCTCTCAATGAGCAGAGCTTGTAACAAAGCTCTCCCTCCTATTTTACCCGACCACGTGATTGTATATTTGTGGTGATAAGTCAATTCTATTGTTCTGATGCTGTGCCTGTTACGCTATCGCTAAGTACTGCTTTCCAATCGCAATAATGAAACTTAATGCTCAATTTTTTGTTCCTCTTGATCCGTTGTGCATAAGTCATGTTCCATGACACTGATGTTCGTCCTCAATCTTTCCTTGCGTCGAGGAACCCCGTTGAAGGCGGTTTAGAATAACAGACTGACAATTAGAACTGCCATGCCCAGGAAGAGTATGAAAATCACAGCCCCGAAGAGGGCCGCAACGGTGGCGAAAACCACGTCCCAGTCATCTCTCTCCCCATCCGATAATCCCCAAACCCACCCCAATACGCGGCCTCTCTCTCTGATACGCATATTCTGGACCTTTTGTTAGCTACTATTATGATGTAGCCTTCTGTATAATGCCATTGTACTTACGCGTCTTGCCATGATAATCTTCTTTGCCAGCATCTCATTGTTCGGAGTCTTGCATCCCCAATCACTCAAGTGGTCCTTCAGATCTGCGAACTGTAAGGTCCTAATCATTGTCTCATCCCATGTGATACTTTCAACCCAGCGTTTGTTCTTTGTATAGCCCATGTTGTGTTCCTCAAGGTAGGACGTGATCCATTCTTGAATGGCGGATCCATTCCCTGCGGCTGGAAAACAGTCGATGAACAATGTCCCACGCTTACTGGAACTTTCAGGATCCGGCTTTTTGACGGTGCTTGGAGGCATCTCTTGACGGAACCCGTACAGGAGTGACCATAGGGACGGGAATTTCAGAGTATGGCGGAACGTGATTGGAGAGGTAGCCCATCGGTCCAGCTGCTCCTTCCACTCCCGCTCCCAGTCTGCTACACGGCCTCGGAACTCCTTATGGAAGTCGGATACATCAGCATGGGCGGATTCCAGTCTCTTGTAAATGTCTCGTAAATCCTGGGACAATCTATTGAACTCGTCTTTCTGCGTATCCGCCCGGGTCCGGATGTCAAGCCCAGAGCGCATTAGGAACTTCTCAACTGACAATCTAAGCTCTCGTTCGAGATCTATGGCCTCAAATCAGCACTTGTAAATGTCTCAGAAGCCTATATCAACTGACCTTCAAACCGCCTGCCCGGATCCGTAAGCAAATCTTCGCTCTTCAGAGAGCTCAACCGCGATAGCGTTGCACTGCTGCCCTCAGGTGTTGGTAGACTATCTCTGAATGAGCAATATTTTTGAGTTTTCAAGAGGGATTTCAATGTCTCAGGGGTCCTGAGACAACGAGAATATGCTCACCCGCCATCAGAATTCTGGCCATCTAGGTCTAGACTGGGAAGAGGAGACACGATGTCCTCATCCGCAAGGCGGATGTGCGTGCTACCTGGGAAACTGGCAAGGAGCAATGCCTCATCTAAAATTGTGAGCGGATTGCGTTGGAAGTATGCGTCGTTGGCATCCTGGTGAGCCATGGCTAGGTGCAGGTAGTCGGGTATGGATGGGATGAGATGGGGTGAGATGGGGTGAGATGGGGTGACGGGATGGCGATATGCTAGCGTCTTGTGATTGTCTGAGAAAAGATGAGAGAATCTGAAGCTCGACTGTAAGTGGTGTAGTCGAGCGTGTTTGTGGGATAGTAGAGATGAGGCGAGGAAAGATGACATTCCAGCCAGTGTGGACCTCCGGGAAGGAAAGCGCAATCGAGGGATGACGTATGGAGGGATCGATGGGAAATAGGGAAGGAGCAGCCAAGATATGTGAAGACTCAAACAAAAAGTAAGGGCTCGTGGCACCACCCGCGGTGTACCTACGGGCCATTATCCGGTGCAAACACGACCTTGTCCTGAGATCTTGCCTGGGCCAGAATGTGCTAGAAGCATTGAGACATTGTAATTGTGGTACGGAAGCTCGTCTGTAATACAGGTAGACCCAAAACGCCTGATCCATGCAATTTCGTCATGTGGCATCATAAGTCACTGCAAACGCCATAAACACCATAACCCATGCCAGTCACCAAAGCCCGCTCCAATAAGCCGCTTCAGAAAGTGGAATTAGGAATAGGAGTCGCAGAGACACCTGGCGTTTTTGGTGTCTTCCCCCCAAGACTTTGCTCCGAAAGAGTTGAGCTCTGAGGCGTGAGTATAGACCCAGAACCCATCTCAAGCCTGACCGCCGGCCGACCACTCATCGACGAGCCTCTCATATCCATAAGCTTGACCCTATCTTGCTCATTCGCCGGCCTGCCTATCACCTTCGGAATACCTTGCGCTCGTAACATTGCTAACGCGGCCTCCTTATCCTTCTGTCCTTGTCTCTTGAAGTTATCCTCCACGAACGTCTCTAGTTCCTCTAGACATTCTTTGAAAGGACGTGTTGCCAGCGGCGGCGCCGTCCTGTCACGGTTGTCGGCATCAATCTCGTCTTGAGTACGGATGTGGTGGCAATGTGGGCATCTTCGCTCAATTGAAGGGGCGTGTGGGCCACTGCGGCACTTCCACCATCCGCCGTATTTTCTTGAATGATCTGTGATCCAGTGAGGGCTTCTGTTATGGAAGTGCAGATCCCGGTATGGCTCGGCTGCGGGGTAAACATAAGTCAGAAACGTGTTCGTCATTGTAAAGCGTTGATACTAGGACGCATCTGTAGACTTACCTGCGTCTCTGAGCAGACCGGAGACATAAATACCAGCTAAAGCTTGCTGATAATTGGCGACTTGAGTAATTATATCCGTGTATGATCTCCAGGGATCTTTGGTTCCCTCTCTAGGAAACCAGTCAGGGAGACCATTCAAGCACGAGTCGCGGTATCCGAGGGTGAGAGGTCCTCCGGGGATGATGTGTTTTTTGCCGCATTTGTAGCAGTACTCGGACTCTCCTATAGGATCTGGGTTTTGATTGATGCGGTCGATGAATTCTTGTCTGCGCTCTGCCGGGCCTAAGAAAGCAAATGAGTTCTCATTATGGGCGGGAATCCACTTGATTCTATCAGCAAGTACTTCGCCCCAAGTCCTTCCACGATACATCGGGGGACCGCAAGGCTCCTCCTCTTCGACCTCAGCCTCGATCTCGGATTGCTCATCAATATAGAGACCTTCAATGCCCAACCCATCGATGGACGGCTCTGCCTTCTCGCGGGTCAGACCAGGAGCCTGGGCGTATGTATCGAGGCTGTAGGCAGCACTTGGAGGCGGAGGATAGTCTTGGAAAAGACTTCTTTGAACGTGGTATTTGCGGCCACCAGGAGGGACGGGAAACTGCTGGAAGGATATTTTTGGATCATTTGATGGTGGTTCGAAGCCGCCGCGGAGAATGTTCTCTTCCTTGGTGTTTGCGTCGAAGGTAGGGTAGTGGCGGCGGGTCCGTACGGCCTTCAGTAGGGGTTGATTCATATCGGATGTGAGGGTTGGAGATGATGCTGTTGCGAGGGAGACCTGGATTGCGCTGTCGTTAGAAAAAAGCGCTTGGAGGGTGGCCTCAGGGCGCATCTTGTCTTCCTTGATTGGATCCATGGTTGTGTGAATTATTGAATGGGATCTTGTTAAGATGAAATCATTGTGCTGGCAAGTTGAGATGCTGTACTTGCCTGCCCTTCGCGGCGCTCGCTCCATCTCCATCGAAGAAGGCGCACCTTCTTTCCACACCCGCCAGAGCCAGAAACGTCCACCATTGTTGCTGCATAACAACGCCGCCTTCAGATATGCCGTCTGGAATAATGCGTGCGATTCAAACAATTTTGTGATTTCTCCACAGACCGCTTATTAGCTGCCGCAGGACTATCAACGACGTAATGATGATTCGACCGTCGGGCCAAATTCTAATCGAACTGCGGCTGAGATGACACGAAAATACAATTGAAACACAAAACAGTTTTATGAGCCATTCCATCAAAAAGGACTCTTTTCAAGCATCAGCACCATGCAAGCTGACCTCCAGATGATGAGTGGTGCTTGTACTGCTCAACGCGGCCTGCAGAATTTTCGAACGCCTGCGGGACGAGCCGAAGAATGACAGCACTTGAGCACAGCATCTACGAAAATTATGTACAATGAACTATTCATGATTTAGATGCAGTTCAAGAGGATGGTGATCGTTTGCCCCTTGCTTCCTACGCGAGATTGCCAAGCATCCAATGATTTGCATG
This sequence comes from Lachnum nothofagi, assembly GCA_003988875.1. Lineage (NCBI taxonomy): Eukaryota > Fungi > Ascomycota > Leotiomycetes > Helotiales > Lachnaceae > Lachnum > Lachnum nothofagi. The sequence continues at coordinate 487,954 of QYSG01018889.1, forward strand.
CACATGACAGCGCTCAAGCGATAAGGGACTAAAGCAAACGTGAAGTGACACCAGTATTTCGCAAGAGCTATGAATTCACAGCACTATGAATCAGAAGTAGAGCAGAGCCTCCGAACTCCCCGGGTATCGCAGAAACCACAAATATACGCACGATGAAATCTCGTTGGTTCCTCAATTCAAAAGAGGCCCAACGCTAACCTTTTCCCTTTCCCTTAGACTCTGTTCCTGCTGCAGCTTGAGCTTCGTCCTCCCCATCCTCCTCCGATCTGCCTCAATGGCTGCGAATCTCCCTCGCGCACCATGTTTCAGCTTCGTGATCATATCGCCCGCTTTCCCCTTCGTCAGATCCCCGGGTTCCAGTTGATCTTTCTGGGGCCGCAACTTGTTCAAGAACATCAATTGGCCTTCTGTTGCCGGACCTTTCCTCCATTTCTGATCACGAGAAATGAATTGGTGGGGGTATTTCTTCGCTGCATATGTATCTGCTGCGTGAATAGCATCATCCAAGGTAACCGCCTTTGCGATGTTGCGGGGCTTGGCATATGGTGATTTGGATGTATTGGGCCCAAGGGCAGCTAATTCAGTGACTATAAACTCGTAGTCTTCGGAACCTTCTTCTGAAGTTCGTTCTATTTTGATGTAGGAGCCAGTGGAGTTTGTCAAAATCCACCGCTCCGTGGCAACGCAAACCCAGGCGTGAGGTGATAGTGCTCTGATATGCCGATCTCCAGATGTGTCTTCAATGAGATCAAACACGGAATCGTAGTCGGTGAAGGTTACTATGTGTGAGATAGGGGTATGTGTCGCTGCCCTGCTTGCTTCGAGGGCACTCTCTTCTCTTGCCTGTTCGTCCTCTTTTCTTTCTTCAATCTTCTTCATGTCTTCTGGGCTGGCATTGTCGACGACTTCGGAAGGATCGAGGCCAAAAAGCGTCGGTGTCGTAACAATTCCAGTCTCAAGACTTGCCACCATATCAATAATATGGCAATTTTTCTTCCCAGGATGCAATCTCATACCTCGACCGATCATCTGAACCAGAAGATTTCTCGATTTCGTTGGGCGGGCTAATAAAACGCAATCGATATTGGGTATGTCAGTCCCTTCTGTAAAGACACCGCAGTTCACCAGCACCGGAAACTCTCCTCTCCGGAAGCTATCAAGACGGGAACTTCGCTCCACCTTTGGAGTATCGCCCGTAATGAACTTAGCGTCAATCCCATGCTCTCGAAACGTATTCGTCAACCCCTCTACGTGCGCCAGGTCTACACAAAACGTAAGTGTCGAATTCCTCCCTTTTGCCTTAGCCATCCAACTTCTCACGGTAACTTTGTTGATCTGATTCGTATTCACAGCCTCCGAGAGTTCCCCAGGTTGGAAATCACCATTAGCTCCCTTCTTGACTTTCGATATATCCGCCTTCGACTGAACTGTCGTGAAGATAACGTCCGAAAGCCATTTCTCACCAATCATGTCAATATAGTCCTTATGATACACAATATGGTCTATCGCAGCCCCGAGCCTTAGCCCATCGAACCGTGACAGCGTGGCCGAGACACCGACAAGGGCAGGAGAAGCTGGTTGTGCCTCTGAAAGGCCGAAGTAATCCAGCGTTTTCATGTATCCCGGCGCAACTATATGGTGTGCCTCGTCAACAAGAACTAGCTTGAACCGATTTGGGTCGAATTTTGTAACTCGATCTCCGGAAGTGATGCTTTGTACGCTCGCCACTGTAATATCTGCATTGCCGGTCGCATGCATGGAGGACATCTCGACTTCGACGGTCTTAGAGGGGTAGGCATTGCTGCAGTGGCGAGCTGCTTGCTCGACGAGTTCTTGTCGATGGGCTAAGATGAGTGTCTGAGTTGCTTCTTCGGCGCGGGGTTTGACGCGGTCTATGAGTTGGGTGAAGATGACCTGGATTCTGTTAGCAAGCTTATTCTCTGTAGAATCTGGGATATCTCTCACAGTCTTGCCACTTCCAGTAGCTAGGGAGACCCCTAATCGCTTATGGCCTTTCTCAAGGTGCGACAGAATAGCCTGAATACATTCCTCCTGGTATTCTCTGAGGCGTATCTTCAGCGGAGGCCCAGCCGGGTCAAGGACCTTTGGCAGAGCCCTTGCGGTGGCATATTGGCGGGAAACTGCTATGGAGGTTCCCAATTTCCAAGTGCTCCGTATTCTTTTGAATCCTCTCGAGGCTGGTGGCATGGCAGGGCATCTCTGTAAGGGCAAGTAAACAAAGACCACTGTCGTCTGGTTTTCCTCATGACGCGCTCCCTCGCGCCAACCGAGGCGAGCCGCCGAGCCGCCGCGCCGCCGCTCAACCTCTCCGAAACTTCTACAAACTTGGTCATTTTTACTTCCCAGTCTAGGTACTAATATAACACTCTAAATTTCATGACTGATTGTTCCCAATACGAGCAACCTTAGAAGAGGCACGATTTTGAAATTAGGGCGTCACGAAAAATTTCTCTCTCTAACTCACAACATCCATGTCCCACGGCAGCAGGGACCTCACGAACACAAATTTCACGATCAACCACGTGAACATGTTAGAAGTCAAGCGCCAATCCTCAAATTACAGAACTCGCCTGAAATCAGATATCGGGCAGAAGCATGGAGACTGAAGACTTAGATCATCTGGGAGGGCCTCTCCCAATACCAGATGAATCTTCAGGATCGGCATATGAGACCTTAGACAGTGAGCACAGCCTATCATACGGAGAACAGTTCGAATCGAGAGCTCCAAGTACAGGAAGAGGAAGGAAGAAGAACTCATTTAGAAGCCCATCTAAAGGATCGGGTGATGATGATGACGATGAGGAAGAGGAAGAACCCCGGGATGAAGAGACCAAAGCACAGATAGAGGAGCACATCCGCCGGGACGCCGCAGCATGGGCTGCAAATTTCCAAGCACCAGAGCCAAGAGAAATCAAATCACCACCAAGACGAGATGCTCGTCCTCGCAAGCGGAAGTTGGAGAAAGCGGCACGTCAATCGAAAGCCAAGCGTATTGCCCTAAGACCATACCACAACGCCAAATACCGGGATCTTATGAACGTGGAAATAAACGATGCAGCTACCCATATGATCCACAGAGAAGAGTTCTCTCTCCCTCAAAGCCAAATTAGCCTCTCTATCTGGACATCTCAAGAAAAAGAGCTTTTCTTCACGGCGCTACAGCGCCTAGGACGAGACAACATCTTAGGTATCTCTAATTGCATCAGCACCAAATCCGAGCAAGAAGTCCAACAGTACATCCTGCTTCTTCATTCCGCTCTCTTATCAAAAAGGACGCACGAAAGGCGTTCCCTGCTACTCACAGAAATCCTTGCCGCAGCAGAAATCAGCGCCGACTGCTGTGATCTTCTGGGACAAGCAGGTGACGCCCTCGCTTCTCGGCAGGAAACCCACGAGGAGAAAGTTGAGAAGGCGAAATGGGGCGATGCGTGGTTGGTCACTGAATCTGTTGCTCATGGCCTCAACAAATACCGGCGTGACGGGGGAGGAGAGGAGGATATCGAACAAGTCCTCCCAGCTACCAACTTATTCGACCTGAAGCATTGGCTAGAATTATCGAGTCGGATCTTCATGAACTCTGATGTCGATGAAAATTGGACCTCAATAGTAGAAGAGGGAGAAAAGCCCGCTATTCGAGCTACAGCCTTCGAAGACTTCCATTCTCTGGCCTACAATTACACGAAACGTCTCGTACAAACCACTCTATTCACGGCAATGTCACGAGAGAAAGCCACGGGATCAAAGAAAGTCAAGCACGCAGAAATCAGTGCCGCTGATGTCGAAGCTGCCACTACTATCCTGAAAATGCCGAAAGAAAGCACCGAGTTCTGGATCAAGTGTGCAAGGAGGAACAAGTTACGCGTGGTAGATGATAAGTCTCCTCAGCCTGATGAAGTTTTGATATACGATGAAGTTGAGTCCTCAATACGCACCACATCGCACCGTCGCTCACGATCACGGCCTCACTCTCGATCTCGCTCAACCAGTCGTCCTGCACCCTCTTTACCGCTTACCGACGACGACACATCCAGTACTTCAAGCCTAGAAGATGAGTACCAGTCCGAGCCGGACTTCTACTCCGGCGCCGACTCCGATACCACAACCCGCCACCGAGCACGCTCACACTCCCGCGCCCAGTCCCTCGCCTCCACCCGCCAAGCCGAAGACGATGCTGTCGAAGCGCTCGATATGCACAATTCTCATATCGAAGAGAATAAGTTGTGGGAGCTCATGGAGCGGGAGCCGCGGTTTAAGATCGTGAAGGAGGAGGGTGTAGAGGAGAAGAGGAGGGGGGAACGGTGGGATGGGGTGGGTGAGGATTGGAGGGAGAGGATTGAGCGGGTTAGTAGGTGGGAGGTGCTTTGTGGGCCGGTGTCGGAGGAAGCGTTTGAGAGGAATAGGTCGAGGAAGTCGAGGAGGGCGAGGAGGAGGGAGGAGGAGGGGGGGGATGAGAGTGGTGAGGATGATGAGGAGCTGGGCGATGATGAGGGGAGACTCGATAAAGAGAGTTTTAGGGAAGACGCGGGTGATGCTTTGGAACAGGATGTGGGCAGTGAGATCGATGATGGGGATGGAAGTAGTGCTGGAGGAGAGAATGCTGAGGAATTAGGAGACGATAATTCTGATATCGTGCGACCTAGATAGTTTCGAGCGGAACAAACTCCTGTTAGGCGCCATCGAAGTCCATCTGACGAGTCTATGTCAGATAAAAAGACCAATGTCAAGGTTGAATGGTATGATGACGATGAATACTAGGAGATATATCCGTACATCCACACTTAGATGCTTTGTCTCATTCCTCTGTCCCGAAATTACCGCATAGAATGACTAGATTTCGGATCACAACACACTCATGAAACAGTCTAAATGACCTTTTGCTCCATTCTAGGAATACACATCGAAAAAGTCTCCTTCCTCCCCTGTCAATCAACCCCGCCATAGAAAATAGCCGTGCAAATACAAATGGGTCCACGTGGAATTTTCGCCGTTCATGAGTCCCAACTTCCAATATTCAATCCCAGTACGCCAAATTTGATTACACTGCTTCCATTGCCTTTCCGCTCATGGGTTTTTGAAACTAGGCGGCGCTACCTAGACGTCGTAGCTCTTTATTTGCCCATTCGCGCTCAGCGGCTGAACACCGTTAGGAGCAGGCGCCACCCCGTTGAATGCTAGCTTCTCTGACCCGGCCATCACATTCTGAGCTAGTCTGATCCCCTCTTCTCCGCCAGTCGTAGCTGCCGTCTTCAGGCCCTCTTGAACATCCTTTACGCGCTTCTTGAAAGCCAGGCGATCGAGGAATAATTGTTGCCGTCCACGCTCTAGTTCACGGCGCTCAGCTTGCAGGATCTCTTCCATCTCGGCAAATTGTTTGAGCTTTAGTTCCATCTTCTGGAGCTCGGCGTTGACAGTTGCCGAAACAAGGCGCGTCATCTCTCTCTCTTCATGAGATGCGAGAGCACCGGCTCTGGCGGCGACCGTCGCAAGTGGGACAGTAGCTAGCTGGCTCAAGGAATGGGTAGTGGTAGTCGTGGTAGTCGTGGTCGTAACACCGTGTCTGACGTCGAGCTCCATCGAATCGGATGTATCCTTCTCTTTGCCCTTCTCAGATGGTTGGGGCTTCTCTAATTGGCCTCGAAGGCTTTGCTTCATCGCATCAACAGACTTGTTAGCAGCAGCAGCGGTAACGCTTGGTTCAGTCAGTCCAGCAAGGAAGCCAATGACGGACATGACGGGGTTGTCGGCCTGGCTGAAAGGAAGATAGCCACCTTGTTGACCCAACATGCTCATTCCAATCGATGGATTTAGAGGCTCCGAGTCCAGATACTTGTCTTCAATCTCAAATTGCAGGAATTTGACAACGCATTCCTCCTTGGTCCGAGTGCCAACATAGTCCGCGACATCTGCCCAATCATCGTCATACCTTTCCATAGCCTCGAGGAGACGGAGGATTTCTCCGTCACTCCAGGGTGATTCCCGGTCTGGAATTGCAGTATACGTAGGATTCTCAACCAGGGTAAATTGGACTTTCTGCTGATTCTGCGGGTAACGTCCCTCCGCATAGCAGTTTGGACAGATATTGAACTTATTATTAGTTCCAGTAGCTGATGCAGCGGGATCAACTGCGCTAGAGTTGTGATAATGGACACGAGTGCAATCAATGCCACATGCAAAGCAATTAACCTTTGCAATTGAAGGTTTGACGACATCCTCGAGAGATTTTGGTGAAGTGCCATTCGTCGCAGGCCCGTCTCCATTAGCTTGTTGCTCGCCCGAGGAAGATGCAGCCTTGAGCTTGCCTTCCCTCGCGGTGGGCTCATATATGTTGCGACCAATTTCTAGATTAAGATCCGACTTCGATACTCCTCCCGCCGTAGCCTTCGCATCAGTATCTGCGCTCTTCTTACCCTGCCTGATAACAGGGTCTGAAGCTGGCTGCCACGGCTGGAGTCCACGAGGAGTATCACATATGACTTTGAAATGGCCCGTGAAAGGTGGGCCTACATTAGATGGTCTATGCTCCGCGTCGACCTGATAACAGTCAGCTCACTTTGAACAAAAGCCTAAGGAATCGAATGTTATTTACCTGATAGTTTATGAGACCCCACTGCTCGAGAAAAGAGTGGACACGCATGATAGCACAAACATCTCCGGCAAGATTTCGTCTGCAGGCAGTGACAGTGAGATACTCGATCGGGTTCAGACGATACGTGTTGATCATGAAGTCTCTGTAGTCCTTGTACACAGCAGGCGTCTTGCTGCGATTGCGGTTGTTGAAGAACTCCGGCAGCGCTTTCCGCTCAGCATCGTTGATCTTATTCATGTCAAACCATGTGCTGTAACTTGGGAGGATGATAGAGTGTGATTGTGAGATGAGGTGTTGCCGAGCTGAGGACTCGATAGACTCTTTCGTCTTCTCTGTCTGCTCTTCTGTAGTACCAGCTACACCTTCTTCGCCTTGTGCAGGTGGCGCCTCGGTCGTAACTACACCGCTCTGAGCCTCTGCCATTTCTTCATCCTTCACTTCATCTCCTTCACGTCGAGGTGCATCTGGAGCATCGAGAGGGTTGTCGGAAACAACAGCCGGTGTTGACGCAGAGGTAGCATCCTTGGAGACTGGGGCAGCTGTCGCGTCGGCACCGCCTTCGGCCATAGAAACATCCACAGCTAGATCATATTAGTAGATTCCGGTCAAATGTTGCGGGCAATCATACATTCAGCACTCTGCTCACCCTGGGCAGAGTTGCCCTCCTCGCCCGGCGTAGCCTCTGCCTGCAACGGCGGCTGCGCAAGAATAGAGTTACTGCCTGGTGTGGCGCCAGCGGCGGGCGAGCCGAAGTTCAAAGATTCGTCATCCATGTTGGAAGAGATGCTGATCGCAAGCAATTCGGATTGTCGCAAAGTGCTATCCGTCCCCTAGATGCCCTGCCCCTTTGCGCAACAGGCTCTCAGATCGCCAAAATCGGTCGGTGGTATTTATACGTGGCGCTGGAGCAAAGAAGTCCTCATACGGTCATTTAAAACCCGATGTGCGGGGTCTTGATGATGACCTGCTTGTCGAGGCGCGTGTTCGGATTGGCGGTGGATATTTGGAAGTCGCGATGGAGCCTCAAATCGCGATTTCAAAACCATCACGCTTGGGACGTAGTTGATGCCTGAGGCCGCAAAAGCGAATGGCCCGTGCACGATGAGAGCGGCCGCGGGCGGTTTGTCCCGCATAGAACCTCGGATAGCCTATGCGTGCCTATGAGCTTTTGCTTCCATGAAGGCTCCTTGATCTCTCCTCCACAACCACTTCAAAATGATTCCACGGGTAGGCCATTCTGTGTTGCGCCAGGCGCGGACTCATTTACGGCAAAGTGCAGCTCCAACACCGATTGCCTCCCTCTCAGCTTTTGCCAGATTATTATCCTCCCTCGCGGTCCTCGAGCAGCGGGACGGGAAGCTCAACTACGGTTCCCTTGGTGCGATAACTGCAGCACAAAAGCTGGGAGGCTCCATAACCGGATTTGTTGCGGGTGGCAATATAAAAGCTGTCGCAGAGGAAGCTGCAAAAGTCAAGAGGGTCGAGAAGATCATTGCTGTGGATAACACTGCATACGACAAGGTATGAGAGCTTGCCACTTGGGCAGACATGCAAGCTGACAATTTACTTTAGGGTCTGCCAGAGAACTATGCACCATTACTTGTCGAGAATATCAAGAAGGGTGGATTCACACATATCATTGCAGGTCACACAGCATTCGGAAAGAGCTTAATGCCCCGCGTTGCCGCACTACTCGACGTCCAACAGATCTCCGACATCACAGCGATTGAAGACGAAAAGACCTTCGTCCGGCCTATCTACGCAGGAAACGCGATCGCCACAGTTGAATCGTCAGATGATATCAAGATTATTACAATTAGAGGGACCGCATTCCCCGCAGCTGAAGCGGAAGGCGGCTCGGCGTCCGTAGAAGACGGGACAGATCCCAATGCTGAATGTGCGACGGAATGGGTCTCAGAAGAGCTTTCAAAGTCAGATAGACCTGACTTGGCTACGGCTGGCAAGGTCGTCTCTGGTGGTCGAGGCTTGAAGTCTAAGGAGGAGTTCGACAGGGTGATGTTGCCACTGGCCGATGCGCTAGGAGCGGCAGTGGGAGCTTCGAGAGCAGCTGTTGACAGTGGCTATGCCGACAACAGTTTGCAGGTTGGGCAAACAGGAAAGGTTGTTGCGCCTCAACTATACCTCTGTGCAGGTATCTCAGGAGCGATTCAACATTTGGCAGGAATGAAGGATAGCAAGGTTATTGCAGCGATCAATAAGGATGCTGATGCACCAATCTTCCAAGTCGCAGATGTTGGACTTGTGGGAGATCTTTTTGACAAGATTCCTGAGTTGACTAAGAAGCTCAAGCAATAAATGTACATGTATTATGATGTTAACATGTCTTTAGTTAGTCTAGAACTGCAAGCATGTCAAGCAAGTTCGTGAATTTCTCTCGTGGCTTGCCCCGAATCCGCCCTCTCTCTTTCTCTGCGGCATCAATCTTCTTCCAATCATCCCAGCTGACTCGCCTGCACCCCGACCTCTCGGCTTCAGGTCTAACTCCTTCCCATCCTAAGCCAGTGGTCCCAGAAGGCAGCGTGTCCCCAAGAAATCGGCGCTGGAGTTTCGCCCAATCTAAAGCAATTGCTTCCGCGGTCTGAAACGCGTCACCCATGGTACTGGCAATCACACCCGTCGGCCCTCTCTTCACCCATCCAGCACAATACAGCCCTCCCAGTTTTGGAGCAAGCGAACTTTCGAAATGATCACCAACAACACGTCCCTCGCCGTCATTCCCTATGACACCCAGTTTCCCATTGAATGGTATCCCTAACTCTTTGAATCCTTCAAGAGCCTCGGATTTGTAGCCAATTGAGCGAAACGCCAGAGAAGCTGGGAGATCCGTCGTTTCGCCCGTGACCATCGCCTGGGCATGTCGGTCGTAGGGGTCAGGGCTCAGGTACGTCTTTTCAAAAGTCATACTACTGAGTTCCTCGGGGTTCTGATAGTTCGAATTGAACGATCTCGGAGACAGGCAAAAGTCTAGAGACCAGGAATTCGAAGCCATTTCAAGGGAAGCTGTGCTCCCCTTTTGCATAAGCTCTATGACCCGTTTTCGGGGCCTGGGGACGAGGCTGAGATCTTGTGGAATGAGTGCTTTGGAGACTGGATGGAAGGCAACAGAGGGCAACTTCAGCAGCTCTCGTAATTCCTTGATTGTAAATGCGGCCTGAATATGATTAGCGCTCGTGAGGCATCAGAGAAGTTTATAGGGATTACCTGTCGCGGTCCCCTCCTCCCCACAACCCTGACCCTCTTTACCTTGTTCCTACTCAATGTCTCCAAAGCCCTCTCAGTCATATCCGTCCTCTCGAGACTATTCACACTCTCCAGCAAAACCCTAGCAACATCGAACGCTACATTGCCTTGCCCGACAATAACAGCCTCCTCTCCCTGGGTCAGGTCGGGCTCTAGGTCCGCGTATTCCGGAAGCCCATTATACCACCCCACAAATGCTCGAGCAGAGTATATCCCTTTCAATTTATCTTCGCCTGGAATCCCCAATGTCCGGTCTTTCGATGCCCCGTAGGCAAATACAATGGCATCGTAATGCGGTACGAGAGCTTCTAACGGCAACTGCCCAAATGTATCTTTTCCAATTGATATGTTTCCGATGAAATTGAACCTCGGCGATTCTGCGACTTCAGAGAACTTGTCCTGGCAATTCTGCGGATTTTTGTAAGCTTGAGTTCCGGCTTGAATCTTGGGAGTGAGTACTACCTTCACCTCTGGATGATCCGGAGCAACACCAAACCGCACCAATCCAAACGGCACAGGCAGATGTTCATACATGTCCACCACCGAGTGCTCAATATTCGACATCACCTTGTATGCAGTATAGAACCCAGCTGGTCCGGAGCCGATGACGGCCATCCGGAATGGCCGTCCATTTTGATTTTGATGATGCGGTCTGACAGTATATCCTCTCCGTTGGGAGGATGTTCTTCGAGGTACCAGGCTGGTCCTCTTTGCTAAAGACCTAGCACATCGCGTGCACATCCAAGGCCCGGGAACATCGAACATCATTCGGTGCAAGCTCTCGTCTCTCGTCTCTCGTCTCTCGTCGTGTTTTCAGAATTTCCGATAGCGTTCTTATCGCGAATCGCATCCACGTTGTCCCGCCAACGCTTCTCTTGTTGATCACTCCTGCCCGCATTCAAGAACCTGGAGATTCCCTGCACCTTTGGTGGCACACCACATTCCAATCCGCATTGCTGAGAATTCTTCCAAAACCCCGTCTGTCCTTTCAGTGCTCGCAATGGGGCTCGATCCGCAGCCTTTCCAATATCGGCCCGTCAAAACAGCGCCCATTCCTCAACGGGACTTCGATCCCAAGGCTGTTTCGCGCGCGAGCTGGCAGTCAAAGCCACCACGGCCGAAGCAAGAAGGTCCTTTGATTGATTTCAACCAGCATCCTGAGTATGTCAATTGATGTTGCGATTGGGAGTGTTCTGATCTTTTGGCAGTTCGTACTTCATTCTCCCTTATGGACAATCGACCGCGAAACCAATGAACCCCTCTGTTAAGAAATGGATCAAGTGGATGAGGATAGTCCAATTGGGTTTGAGATGCTTTGAGCTGCTGGCCGCAATTGCGCTTTTGGTCATGTTGATTCTGTTGAGAGGCATGGACGCAGCGACAGGCTGGATCATGCGTATTGTTGTAAGTGATGCGGACATATCATACGTATTTCAAGGTGATATTGACATTCTCTAGCCTGGCGTCGCCATACTTCACACCGTCTACGGCGTATATCACCTTGCCCGAAAGGCAAATGGAAGGACACCGGCAACTTCGGCATCATATCAGCTATTTGCCTCCTTCTTCGACGTCTCTATCATACCATTCTACGCCTTCAGCGCCTTAGTCGCAGAGACGAAGCACGACACATGGACAACCATCTTGGACGACCAATCCCTCGGGCCTATGTTCTCAAAGATAGTATTCTATCTTGCGTCTGTGGGCGGAGGACTTCATCTGATCTCTCTATCCGTGGGACTCTATCTCGCTGTCACCTTCCGCAAGATCACCAAGCTACCACCTGATATGAACCCGCTGGAGGACAATCTCACATCTCGGCACAAGCGCAACAAGTCTTCTATGTCCACCGTCACAACAGTGACTGAATCAGAGAAGCGTCTCTCAGCTCCCCTAGAAAGTAAGCGCTCTTCAGGCGCCGTGTACGAAGACCTCTCCCGCCCTCCAACCATCCCCTTCTTCCACACGCGCACCCAATCAACCACCTCCTTCAGCACCTACAAGTCAACTCCTCCGCCCTCTCGCGATTCGCGCGTTGATCTCCCAAGCCGTCAATACCAGATCCTCGCCTCCAACTCCCCAAAAAACTCAGTCTCAGACCTAAAGCGCCAATCCTACGGCACACCCCCCAAGCGCGGCTCCTACACCGAAATCCCTCTCCATGACTCCAACAGCAACTCCCCCCAGGGCCTAGGAGTCTCCAAAACTGAAAATGCATGGTACACCTCTGACTCGCTCTCCAACCGTGTCTCCTCCAAGCCACCCCGGCAAAAGACACCCTCGCCCAAGAAAGGAACATACTTCCCCGTCCCCCTCTCCGACTCTCCCGATCTCCCAAATCCACTTGAGTCCAACCCTCCTACGCCGCGCCACAAACACCTCCCATCACGAGACTTGGCTCGTGAGAGTCCGCTTTCTGAGATAAGCAATAATAGGAGGAGTAACGACATTGCGGATGAGTTCCGGTCGCGGTATTATGGGGATCTGAAGCCTGCGACGCCACCAGTGATGGTTAGTGGGAACAGGCAAATTAGTAGTGGGAATGACTTTTCGAGGGGAGGGAAGAGACGGGGTGTGAGTGGTAAGGTTGCGGAGGAGGGGATGGCGGGGCATGGGGGGTGGGGAGCGAGGTTGCGGAAAGTTAGCGGATTATCTTAGAGCTATTTGATGTTGGTTTATGGTAGGCGTTTCGGTATATTTGTGGGCAATGCAGGGAAAGCGGTACATGAGCTTTTCTGTTGTTATGCTAGGCTTGTTATGCTAGGCTTGGTATCTTGGTAGGAGGTGTACTGTACAATATGAAGTACCAGATTTGATGATGCCCGTAACTCATACCCCCCAAGTCTCACTGCGACGCGTGATCCCAAAACCTCATTGCCTACTAGATGCTCTCATATGGACGCTCACAGTGTGGGCAGGCCATTGTACACTAGTAGAATAGAAGCCGCCTCTAGATTTCTACATGACAGCTTCTAGTTCAAGAACAAACGCCACTAATCCCCACGATCCATTTAAAATCTTTTTCGTCCTCCTTTTCCTCTCTGCTGGTAAATTCCGCAATACAAAGGCTTCAAAAACCGCATTCAATCAAGCACAACGCGAACAGTATCACCAAAAACTCCTCCCACATCATGTTACAAGATTCATATTGCGCTCGGTGCCCTTGCTGTTCCAAATCATCGCATACATAGTGATCTTAAACAACAATTTGATCGAATATGGTCTTCGCAGCATCATCATCTGCTTTGCGGGTGCGGTCGCGATCGGAGCCCTGCCATGCATGAAACAGCACGGAACCTGCCCTGACTGTTCAAGGACTCCGGAAAAGGAAGATTCCCCAAGGATGAAGGCTCTTTCCAAAGGAAGCGGGAAGCTGAGCGAAAAGGTTTAAGGCCGTGTAATAGGAAACTGGATAGCTTGATTGGGTGATTTGGGGGAAGTAGTAAATGGGCTTTCTTATTAAACTGGATTGGGTATCTTTACAGGAGGTGTACTGTACAATATCGAATGCCGAAATCGATGCCCGGAACGCCCGCCACCAGAATCTCTCACAAGCGCTGGGACATCACCAGACGCCACAAAATCCGTATCGTGACGACCTTTTCCCCCTTATACTCTAAACCTCGCTTCCCTCCCTCTGTCCCCTAACATACGCGGCCCAATCCGTGCGTCCCCCATCTCTCTCCTCTGTCCAGCCAACTTCGTCCCACTCCCCCAGTCCACACAGATGTCTCATCGTGGGCCTTCCATGCGGACAATTCCACGGCTTATCGATTTCGCCCATATGCCTGACCAGCTTCTCCATCTGTTTTACACCTAAGGTCTTGCCAATCATGACGCTACTCCTGCATGCCCTCATCGCGAACATCTTCCGGACCTTGCTTGGTCTTGGAATACTTCCTGGAGGATGATCGGTCAGTATGGCCAGCAGCTCATCTAAATCTTCGAGCGAGAAGGTAGTTTCGCGGGATAAGGGAAGGGATACCAGCTGACAGCGTTGACCGATAGATGATTCACCGGATTCATCAACGGTCACGATGAAGCCGTTCGTCTCAAGTGTCTTGAGGTTCTCGAGCACGATTTCTTCTTCGAGGGCTGTGAGGTCGAGGGTCTTAGGGTAGACTAGGCGTTGGGATTGGACGATTGTTTTTTCTTGTAGGTGCTCGAAATTATACTTCTCATCGGAGGCGTGTTGGTCTATGATAAAAAGATCATCGGCTACTGCAAGTTCGCCCTCTTTGGGCTCTAAGGCTCGAGAAGCAAGGATGAAGCCTAGGTTGAATTGGCCTATGATCTTCATTTTGGCAAAATCTGTCTTGGATATCGTTAGAGATAGCCGCTCCTCTGCCTTGTCGGAATCGAGGGCTTCTGCCTCTGCTTCTTCCTTGGCAGTTGTTGCTGCTTGGTAAGAGGACATTATATCACTCAAAGCATATGACTGTCGCTCAATATCTGAAAAGCTGATGTCCAGGGACTGCATGAAATTCATTGTAGTGTCTTTCTTCTTCGAACCTCCTTTTAGCAAGCTCTTGGTCCGCATTAAATTCTCCTGGGAGGGCATTATAGCAGCACTTTCTGCTGCTTGGATCATCTCTTGGACCTTGGCCTCTTCGCGGGCCTTCTTCTCGCTCTCATCGATGTATTCCTCATCGTCAGGGTCTCCAGGATCGATTAAGCTGGTGTCTGCTTCTTCCTCTATAGCATTGTCTGCTTCCGCTTGATCAGGCTCATCCTCGACGAAAAGTTTAGGACTGTCAACGTCTTGTGGATCTTGGATCTCTTCATCATCCTCGACTCCGTCCTCGACATGTGACTGATCAGGTACCGACTCTTGAGCCGTTCCAGGAGCGCCAAAACGCTGACTCAGGCGGTTTCCAAATGACGGGGTCGGCGCACTTTCACCGTGATCCATATTTTGAGCGCGATACATATTAGGTGTATTTCCGGTACGAGCTCGTTTTGACTGAGGACTTCCAATAGAGCTTGTTACAGTATGATCTCCAATAGTGATTGTTGCCATTTCAGTGGGACCTCGTTTGGGTCTCGCAGTGCCAGAGAAACGACTCGCTAATGATGGCGGTGATTTCGATGGAGATACCAGAGCTGGGATTGGTTGCTCGGCGTCTACAGTGTCCATCTCTGGTGCCGATTTCCTTGACTGTTGCAATTCTGCCATTCTCTTATTGAAGTCGGCAACGGGTAGTGGCGGCTTATACGAACTTGGAGCATGAGGTGCCTGAGTTATCTCGACTGAGCTCTCAGGTTCTTCGGACGTATCTTTGGATAAGTCTGCTTGCTCGCTCTCTTTCCGCAGCTTCTCAACAAGGCTTCGCTTATCCTTGGATAGTCCACCAGGAATGTTTGGTGGAACTCCAGCTGCTTCAGCTTTAGGCTCTGCGCGATCCTCTGATTTTCTTCCAAGCCAATTTAAAATTAGATTAATAACTTGTCCATCTTGATTGAGAGAGTCCCGAGAAACAGCAGCAGGTCTGTATTTAGGCTTGAGAACCGTGTCCTCTTCATCCTCCTCCACATCTGTTCTTTGCCCCTTTCTAGAAGGGGCTGGGCCATCCTCTGAGTCTTCCGCTTCTATGGATTCAGACGGGGCTCGCTCGGTGCTCGAAGCAACAGTACTTTCTCGACTGATAGTCAGCTGCTTGTACGATGGTTGCTTCTGTGCGGGTAACTGTGAGATGGGAATAGTGTAGTCTTGAGTCTCGAAAAGCGCTGTCAGAGCCTCCTTGAGATTCTCTAACATCCGGGTTTGATCATGTAATAGAATTGTCCGCTTATCGGGGCTGACGTTGACATCGTACATATGAGTGTCAAGTTCGATGTTAGCAAATATGAAAGGGGACTGTGATGCATTGTAAGCCTTGTAGACTTCGTTGAAGGACTTCGACACTTGTGGCAATCCACAAGGCCTCCCATTCACGAAGAACATCTGTCTATCCGGAGTCTGCCGCCCTTCTCCAGAAGCTGGACGTGAGATGTGGCCAACAATACGTATCTCTTTCTTTCCACCATCCTCTTGGGTACTCCATCGTTGGCTGGGGCCGCTACTTGGCCTTAACTCTAGATCCAAATCCAATGGTACCAATGCCGTGAGCGTTTTAGCACCGAAAACGTTGACAATATTTTCGCGTGTGGTTTGGTTGCCCTTCGTAGAAAACAAAGTCGACTTCTTGCCTTTCCCAACTTGTTGTGAGACTGAGAATTTGATGCCGGTCCGGATGCATGCATATTGGCCTGCAGCCGAGTAAGCATTGGTCAAGAAATGATCATGAGTATTTGGGCAGATTTGGATGTCTCAGAACTAATGAGACAATGAAATGCCTCAGGAATCGGTACTGAGAGATGGTGTTCACGAACTTTTTAAGACGGGTATAAGATACCAAGGAAATTTGCCCACCTAAGACACCCACAACTCGACCCCATTCGCGTTTGATATTCCGTTCCAACTCTCTTCGTCTGACTGGAAGATTATTAAAAAGATGCTCCACTGACACCATCGTTCCTTTCTGCGCTGCTACCACACTTGTTCCCTTCAACTTTCCAGATATCTCAAATTCTAGTTTTGTCCCTTTGGGCGCATCCGCTGCCATGCATGTTATGACTGAGAACTTGGATAAGGCGCAGAGCGATGATAGAGCTTCGCCACGGAAGCCAAATGTGCGAAGGGTCGTCAGGTCCGAGTATGTAGAAAGCTTCGAAGTATAATGTTTGAGCGCTAGGGTTTCGTAATTGTTTGGAGAGATGCCGTCGCCATTGTCTTGCACTTCGATGGACTCCAGACCTTGGTTCTTGAAGCGTACATCTAGATGTCCTTGTGAACGTGCATCCTCGTGCCACATGAAAGGATTTGAACCTACCAATATTCGTTGCACCTGCATCGAGACTGTTTTCTACCAGTTCTTTCACCACGGAACACAAGTCTACGATGACCTGGCCGGACTGGATCTGATGGATCTGTTGTGGATATCATCAGTGCTTGCTCCCGACTCGTAGGGTCAGGAAGGTGCTCACCGTCCGGCCCTCGATAGGTTTTATGGCGGCCATCGCATTTTTTAAATGTCTCACGCGTTGTGAGACTTTGAAATCGCGGGGTCTTGGGTGCCTGGTGGTGGTGTGTCCACCGCAAGCGGAGGTTGACGCGATCCCCGACGCGCCACTGAAATGCCCCACCCAAGCTCAGACGTTACTTCCTCTCCTCCACACACTTCCCTCCATCATTCCTTCCGTTATGGAAATCAAAATATTCTAGACAAGGGTTACAAAACGCTGCTTTTTGATTCATTCTACTTCTTTTAATACTTGAAAGCTGAGAAATATACGCCAAGTGTCTGCCATTGTCTTTGCTTGCTCTAACATTCCTCTTTGTCCGCTCGAAGACACTTATTTAAGAGAATTTATCTATCAATGGTCTTACTCTTATATCACCGAGTCTTTAATTCAAGCAGATCTTCAATACGCAAGTGGCCATGAAGATTGATTTAAGTCCTGGCCTGAGCATGACTTCTCGCCTTTTCTTTGTATGTGACAGGGGTCTAAGCGCCAGGGAGGTATAAAAGGCCTAGCCTTTCCTATTCTTTATTTAGTAAACATTTTATATTTTATTATATTTTTCTTTTTTCCGCCAATGCCAAAAAAAAGCTTTTATTTACTATAGTTTTTATATATATATTTATATATTATATTAGTTTATTTTATAATTACTAACTTTGCTTTTTGCTTAATTTTATATTATTAATAATTTCTATTTAAATATATTTTATAATATAAGTTATTATTTTATTAAATTATTTTTTTATTATTACAATTTTTTACTAATTTACTAATAATTATAAATTATAGTTAGAGCTTATTTATTTAATAAATCAATTAAAATACCTTCTTTAACTACTATAGATTTAGTTTTATTTATTAAGAATGCCTTTTTTTAACTAATAGCTATATTATTTTTAAATGGTTTATATTATAAAACTATTTAATTTTAAATATTAATTTAATTTAATTTTTATTAAATATTTTAATTAATATAAGGCCTAACTCCAAAACTAATTAATTTATTTTAATATATAATTTTAAATTATATATAATTTTTATTATAATTTAATATAATATATATTCGCCTAATAAATTATATACCGCATTAAAAACATTTAAATATTAATTTATTATAATATTTAATCTATAAATATATATAAACCGCCTTAAATACAAATATATTATAAATCTTTATTTTAAAATACATTTTTATTTTATTATTAATTATTTTATTTAAATATTTATATTTAAAATTTGTATTAATTTTACCGCTATTAAGTCTATTTGAATATTTAATTATAAAATATATTTATATTATAGTTTTCTTTGGATTTTTATAGTTTTATTAAATAAACATTAGTTATTCTTATTTTACCCTTAAGTTTACTTTTTTGTAGTTTAATTTATGTTTTTAGAATTATATTAATTCTATATTTTTATAATTTTAGATTATATTCTAAAACCCCTAATATTTCAAAGCTTCTAAAAAAAATAAAAAAAAGCTTTTTGAAATTTTTAATTTAAATTATAAATTAATGGAAAAAAATTATATCCCCAAAATCTAAAAAAATATAATTTTAGCTATAAATTCGGATTTTAATAATAAATCCAAAAGTTTATTAAATATAGCCTTATAGAACTTTAATCAAAAAAAAAACATTTTTTTATAGAAATTGCCTTGGTTCCTTTATTTTTAAAAATAAATCTATTTTTTAAATTTATAAAATTATTTATTAATAATCCAAAATTATTTAAGTTTATAATATAAATTTTGCTTATATTTTAATTAAAATCCTAATTTCTATATTATTTTTGCTTTAATTTTCAAAAAAACCAATTATTAAAAAGTTTTATAATTAATTAAATTTTATGGTTTTTTTTTTAATTTGCAGTAATGCCTAATAGGATTTTTTATAATTTTTTATTATAATTTTTTAAAGTTTACAGGCAATTCTATTATTTTTATTTTTGTTTTGAACTTTTTGAATTTTCTTTTGCAAATTTAATTTTAAAATTATAATTTTCAAATAATATAAAAAATAAAATAATTTTTTAATTAAAAACTTTTTATATAAAATATATATTAATTAAATAATAAAGCTACTTTTTTAAAGCTAAAATAAAAAAAGTAAAAATAAAAATAGTAAAAATTTAATTTAATTTTTAATTTTAATTGCCCAGCGCAGCGGGCATTGCGGAGACTTAGTGTTAATTGTATGGGGAAAAAGTCATTTAAAAGTATTCTATTTTTATAGCTAAGCAAATCAATAATTAATTTTATTTATAATTTTAATTTATATTTTTTTTATTTATTTTAATTTATTATATTAACTTTAGTTATAATTTATAAATTTTATTAAAAAAATATTAATTTATAATATTAAATTAATATATTTAAATAATATTTTTATTTTTATAATAATTTTAAAATTATAAATAATGCGGTTTTTTAAAGTTTTTAATAAAATAGACTTATAGTTTTATATGTTTTGGCTTGTATATGCCTATAGTCTGTATTATATGCTTTGCGCATGTGCCTGCGGCTCTGTGCACGTATATGCGGCTCTGGCCCGCACGTGCTACTTTAGCCACTACGCCATTGCGCCACTGTGCCACTGTACTATTGCACTATTTAGCTATTATAACCACTACAGCTATTATAATTCATATAAACTTATTGCCCAGCGCAGCGGGCATTGCGGAGACTTAATGTCAATTATATGTGTTGAAGAGTGGTCAAAAAGTGTTCCACTTTTATGGCTAAGCGAACCAGTAATCAATTCTGTCCGCAACTCTAGTCCGTGCTTTTTTTGCTTATTCTAATCCGCCACACCAGCCCTAGCCACAACCCGTAAACTTTATAAAGAAAATAGTGGCTTATAGCGCTAGACTAGCGCATTCGAATAATGTTTTTATTTTTATAATAATTTTAAAGTTGCGAATAATATAATTTTTTGAAGTAGTAGACTAAATTTTAATAAAATGGCCATATACCTGCATTACAGCTACGCTTTGGCCTACATATGCCTATAGCCTATATGC
Source organism: Lachnum nothofagi (assembly GCA_003988875.1). Lineage (NCBI taxonomy): Eukaryota > Fungi > Ascomycota > Leotiomycetes > Helotiales > Lachnaceae > Lachnum > Lachnum nothofagi. The sequence continues at coordinate 507,911 of QYSG01018889.1, forward strand.
TCTGGGCATATGCCTGTAGTTCTGGCCTATATGTATTACTTTAGCTATAGTGCCATAGCGCCACTATACTATTGTATTACTTAGCCACTATAGTCACTATAGCTACTATAGCTATTATAATTTATATAAACTTATAATTTATAATAATAATAATAATAATAAAGGGTCCTAAAGGGTTTCCATAAAGTCCATAAAGTAAATAAARTAAATAAAGTAAATAAAGTAAATAAAGTAAATAAAGTAAATAAARTAAATAAAGTAAATAAAGTAAATAAAGTAAATAAAGTAAAKWAAATAAAGTAAATAAAGTAAATAAATTATTTATTAAAATTATAATATTAATAAAATAGCATAAAATATTTCATATAAAATAAATAATAATAATAACTAATTAATTTATAATTTCTTTTAATATAATATATAATAAATTATTAATAAAAAAACAATATTAAACTAAATTTTATTTTTATATAAGAACTTTTTTTTAATATTAATTCTTTTTTTAATATTTTGAATTATTAATAAAATTAAAATTATTTAAATAATCGTATATTTTTTGAATAATATATATTTTAATAAAAATAGTTTTATAAATTTTATATAATAAGTTTTAAAAAACCAATAAAAGATTATTTTATATAGTAATAATATTGATAACAAAGTTTATAATTAAATTTATAAATCTAATTACATTATAAATTATATATATTAATTAATAATAATTAGAAAATAATTTAAAAACTATAATTATTATTAAAATTTAAATAATAGTAAATATTATTTTATTTTATTTTATTAATTTTTTTATTAAATTATTAAATTATAAATAAAATAAAAAGGGGGGTCCCAGGGGGTCTCCTCCTGGTATTTAATATAAATATAAATGACTAAACTTTTTTATTAAAATTATAGTATTAATAAAACAAAATTAATATTTTTAATATTTTTATATGTAATATATAATAAAACATTCTTAAAAAACAATATTAAATTAGTTTTTATTTTTATATAAAAACGTTTTTAATATTAATTGTTTTTTCAATAATTTAAATTTATAAATACTGTCACGTGCCTTAATAAGCAAAAGACCAGTGCGTCAATCAAAAGACTACAATATAATTTGTGCCAAATTGTAGCTTATTTACCTATATATAGGTTGTGTTCTAAAATGTCACGTGTTCCACGTAACAAATACAATCCAATTATTAATAAAAATATAATAATAAGTTTTAAAATAAAGTTTTAATTAAATTTATAAAATCTAATTATTTTATAAATTATATATATTGATTTTAAAACATTAATAATTATTTTATATTAATATTTTTAAAGTTTTTATAATAATAATTTAAATTCATTAATTTCTATATAAAATATTTTTATTTAATTTTTATAATTTAAAAATCAAATTATTATATTTTAATTATAATATATAAATTTATATAAAAAACTTGATAATTAATAAATATTTAAATATTTAAAATAGCTAAAATATTAAATCAATAGAGTAAATGAAATAAATTATAAATTATATATATTTTTAATAAAAGTTTAAAAGTATAATTAATTCTTTAATTTATAAATTTTTTTTTCCAATATACAACAAAATATTTTTAATAACTTTATATAATAATAATAATAATAAATATACTATAATTTTTATATATTTATTTTATAACATTGATTTAATAATAATTTTATTACTTATTTACTTTTTTTTGAATAAATTTTATTTTAATTTTAAAGCTAATTATATTAAATTAATATATAAATAATAATACTTTTTATTAAAAATATTTATAGCAATAATAAATAATATATTTAGCATTTAATTAATAAATCAATTAATAATCTTTATAATATAATATATACTAGGATATTAATAAAGAAATAATTTTATATATAAACTTTTTTTATATTAATTCTTTTTTAATTTATTTAATTATTAATAATATTATTAAAAATAAAGTTAATTATTTTATAAATTATATATATTAATTTTTATAGTAATAGTTTTAATAATATTTTTAATATTTATTCAAATTAAATTATTAAATTATCAAATTAAAAAGGGGGGTCCCAGGGGGTCTCCCCCTGGTATTTAAATATAAATAAATATAAATTTTATTAATAATATAATATTAATGAAAGAGAATATTTTAATATAAAACCATTATTTTTATTTTATTTATAGAAATATTTAATAATATTAATATATAAATAAATAATATTAAAAAAATAAATAATTTATAAAAACCCTTTATAAGCCCCACGCAGTGGCCCCCGGAGGGCCAGCGGAGCGCCTTTTATTAATAATAATAATAATTAAATATTAAATTAAATAAATAAATAAAATCCCTGTGCTGGGCTTGCCGTTACCCCCGCGTAACGGCACATGTTATTTTTAAGTTTATTAAATATATTAATTGTAATAATAAACTATTCTGCTATTTAAGGCGGTATTATTAATATATTATAAATTAGATATTCTTTTAGGTTTTAATTAAATCTTTATTTAAACATTTAGTTAATTTTTTTTTAGTTATTTTGTTTTAAGTTAATTTTTAGTTAATTAAATATTTTTATTTAATTTTAGTTAATTTTTTTTTAATTTTAAATAATATTTGTTTTTGGTTTTTAGACAGTTTTTTTTATTGGAAATATTTATTTTATTTTATTTATATAATTTAATATTTATTTTATTAGTTTTTTATAATATAAATAAATTTAATTTTTTTAAAATTATTTTTTTATTTTAAATTTATATTAAAATTAATTTATTTTTTATTAAAAAAATTATTTTAAATAATTTTAATTTTAATGATTTTTAGGCTTTTTAGGCAAATATAAAATATAAACCAATTACCTAAAAATATATTATATATATTAAAAACGGCTAAATAATTATAAATATATTAAAATCAAACTTTAAAAAGTTTAGTAATAATTCTATAGTTTAAAATTAAAAATTTAGTAATTATATATTTAACATGTGCCGTCACGCGGGGTAACGGCAAGCCCAGCACAGGGATTTTATTATTATTTATTATTTAATTTTTAATTTTTAATAATATTATTAATAAAAG